>CAUYPK010035435.1:0-43827 GCA_963574355.1 Loris lydekkerianus | reverse complement strand
TGACTGGGCAGGGGATGGCCTGGTTAATTTTTCTTGCCAGGCCTTGCCATAGCTTCCTCTGTGGCCATTGTCATCTTCAGCATGTTTACAGACCCAGCAGGGGTGTTAGCAAGCTTTATCACCTACAGACTAGGCCTCTAGGAAAAGCAGGAACTGCTCAGATAAGTAATTTAGTTGCTGGTTTAAAAGTAAACTAGCTAAACTTTTTACCCTGCCATGCTCAGCTTATTTCTCTGTTTTTCCCTTTTTCTGGGGGTATTTTCCCTTGCCAAGAATGGGTTCCTCCTCCCCATTCTGGCTGCAGTTTTGTATTATACCCCTTTCCCTCCCACAGCTGCCTGGACCTGGATGACGGTGCCATTCATATTGCAGGACCATTGTGTAAGGTGTGGCATTCTGTCCCCATTCTTCCTGCATTTGGGTTTTGTATTTGGATTAATGTAAGGCAAAAGCATTCCTCATACAATGTGGATTGAAGATATGTGTCATCCTGAGACTATAGATGCCTGGCTGGGTACAAGCAGAAGTTCCAGGTGGTATTTCAGACTTTTGAAGTCCAAGACAAGGGCTCCACAAAGTAAAGAGGGGACTGAAGCAATATTTGGGTTCAGACAAAACAAACAGGAAATTTCACTGAGGCAGTGATATGCTGTGAAGAAAGGGTAAAGTTGGCAAACGGCATGGCAGGGGAGGGCAAAGAGACCCACAGGGCCCAGGAGAGGACGAGGGATGTGCTGGGCTGGCAGGTGGGGGACTCCTGCATGATCTCTATGCTTCTACCTTCCTTACAAATAAACGACTCTCCTAGTTTCCCAGGATGGAGAATTCCCCAATAGGGATTAAAGCCAGGAAGGAAGCTCCTTTCTGTCTATCAAAAGTGATTCATCTTTCCCCTTCTTTTCTGGTCCCCTTTGAAAGCATACCCTATTTTAGAGATTCAGTGCAACTTGCCATAGTCCCAGGAAGTGTGTGGCCATAGGAATGGGTATATTTGTGAAGGCCTGGGGAGAGGCTGTAGAGTGCACTGTGACTTCTTGGGTGGGGGTGGGGCAAAGTGATGGGGTAGCAGGCTTCTGGGGCCCCACCCCTGCTAGGCTAGCAGGCTTCCTCTTCCTCCCTTTACTCCTGGCTGCAGCTTTGTATTATACCCTTTGTCTCCCACAGCTGCCCTGATGCAGATGATGATGCCATTCATATTGCAAGACCACTGTGTAAAGACCTCCTCTGTAAGATGTGGAATAGTACTGCCAGCACCAAGCCACTGGTGTCAAGAAGTCCCTGTGTAATGCTGCTCCCTCTGGGTCTATTTGTGTTTCCACGTTCATGACACAGCTGTCACTATGTATATCATTGGTGTTGTCAGCCACCCCTCTAGAACAACCACCAGCCCCCACCTGAACCTTCTCCACCTCCACCCTGCATTCTCTCACCTGACCTGATGACTCCCTTCCCTGACTTACCGTCACCCTCACCACCAGGTGACTTTCTGCCCCCAGAGCCTGTCCCTGGGAATCTAGCACTCTGTCCTCCACCCCAGCCACTTGCCCCTCCCCCTCTCCCTCCACATCACAAAAGGTGGCTTTTTGGCAAATGAATCTATCAGTTCTGGAGGTGAGTTTTGAAGCCTCTCAGAAGGAACCACCAAGGGCCAGAACCATCTGGAGAAATGGGTGGCCACCAGCCATCACTGAGAAGACCAGACGGAAGAGGATAGCCTGGAATTAAGACGCCCTCACCATCGGCTGACTCTCTCCCACCACAGCCTGCCCCTTTCTGGACATCCTTCTCCCCACTGGCACATCCTCCACCCAGGCAGCTGTCCTCTCCCCTCTTCCACACATCACACTAGGGGAAGGTGTGCAAGGTTCTTCTCAGGCATCGGAAGGTGCATGGGAAAGTGCCTGGGGCAGAGACATTGCTCACCCTCCATGCCCCATGGGGAGCCTGTGCCCAGTCCCAACCACACCTGCAAATCTCAAGTGGCCCATGTGACTCCAGCCCCTACTTCTCTGTCTCCACCATGGAGGAAAACCTTTTATACTGAAGAGTGCCATCCCTGGGATTAACTCTATGCATCCCAGTAAACATTAAAACAGTGGTGTGTTTTCTGTGTACTGTACTGGGGGCAATGGCTTTGGGTACCCTAAAGCGTGTGCTTAAGGAAAGGTAGGAGTTAGTCCAGGTCTTTCTGGTTGCCTATTTTGGTCTCCACAAGGTGACTGCTCCCCAGGAGCTCCTGTTCAGGAGGGAATATCATGTGCCCCCACAACCTGTTTCCCTACCAGACTGGCATTGGAGAAGATGGGCCGTCTCCTATGTCTGAGCTTCACCTTCATGACCTTCTGTTGCAGCCCACACCTTCCCCTCATGGGCTGCTTCATACCCCATAGAGCAATAAAGAAGATGTGTCTTCCATATACGGAGAGGGTCAAAGAGAGTATATATTATGGAAAATAGTGGCTTAATCTGGTATGAGAATAAATTGTTTAGTGTCCAGAGGATCACACAGATGGGAGGGAATGTTTGGGAGTGTTTGTTATTGCTGTGGTAGACCCAGGGCTGGCTAGGGGCGGGTGTGAGAACAGGGCAGATGCTGCCTGAGAATCTGTCATGGGGCAGGCTCAGGAGTGGGGAAGCTCACTAGTCCTTGATGGGTTTCTTACTAGAAAGGAACCTCGGGGAAGTGCTTTCCCTCCCTCCACATTTCCTCAGGTTGCCTGGATTGTTGACATTTGCAGAGCACAAGGGTCACTGCACTGTCAGGGGCAGGACTGACACTTACCTCCCCGGAGTATAATTAAGCTGCCAGTAGGACAAAGATGCCTTAGAGTGGGAAGGTCAGAAAAACAAAACAAAACAAAACAAAAATGAAGCTGGGAAAGAATGTCCTTGCTGGTGGAGCCCAGGTGTTTATGCCCCGTGCTGCCCAATATCAGGCCCCTGTCCTGCTCCCCCACTTCCCAGTCTGATCCAGCACCACTTCCTTGAGGCTGATCACTGATGCCATTTGGTTGCTTTTATCAGGCCAGGAAGCTGGCACGTTAGGGGAGTTGACCAGTGTTTTCCTTCCATATATTCTTGCTGACAACAGGCACAGTCTTGCCCTTCATGTGTAAAATTCACCTATCAGAGTGGAGGTGCCACCTGTGATCTTCATGGGCTTGGCAGAGCCACAGCAGCATCCCCGAGAACACCTGCAGCTGATGACCCAGAGGTCAGTCCTGGACCGTGCACCAGGATTACAGACATTTGGGGGCTAACCATGGACCTGTACAGAATGCTCTTTTTGGCCAGACCTTGCATAGATCCACCTTTAAAACAGGGGTCTGGAGAGAATGCAACTCCACTTGTATGGACTGGGGATCAAAAATGAGGTGAGTTTCCTAGAGGACATGAGACAGATTTTCAAGAAGAATTTGTGAATGCGTGAATGCTCTGTGTCAGACAAAAACAGATAGTGGATGTCCACGACAGCCCCCTTACCCTACTTATATTTTCTTGTTCAGAGTTATGCCATTGAGCCTGTGGTGTCTGAAGCTTGAGGTTGCACAAAGAATGCAGAGTCCAGGGTGGACCTGGGAAGGACAAGAGGTGGGAAGGGCCCAGGGTGAGGAAGTGGCAGAGGTGGACAACCAGTGGAGGACCCCAACGTGCACATGGACAGATAAGCCAATCACCCCACCATTCAAGTCCTCTATCTTCCCATCCTAGGGTCTTTACCTCCATTCCAGGTCACTTACTGCCACCCCCAGAACTTACCATAAGGAGCCCCTGGGACACCTGTAATTATACACCTTGACATTCCACCTTTGACCTCATGCCTCTCTTCTTCTAGCTTATATCCTCAATTTATCATCTTCTCAACTCCAGGTCATTAATCTTTCCCCTTACTCATCCATCCACCACATTCCTATTTTCATTTCCTCCCTGATCAAGGCAGACTTCATGGTCTCTCAGGTAAACAATAATACTTAAAAAGCCCAACTTCAAAGAGGCCTCCCCCAATCCTCCGTAATTCCTCCTATTTGGCAAAATGCCTTCCTATCAGTGACTGATCACTATTGGATTAAATCTCACAAGTCTGATGACACTAAGATGAAATTCATGGTCATCCTCAACATTACCTTGAAATAATTCACCCATTCATTCCAAAAATGATTGTCCAGTGCTTCTTAACAGTAAATACAACACGTAGAACTTGGGTCACTATTTTTTAGTCCTCTCTCTCCTGTTCTACTTAGTCTATTTCAAACCTTCTGTGCTTTGCCCAACCTTAGGCCATCTTTCCTTGCTTATTAGCTGATGTGCTGGGGTCACCTATCACAGAGGACTAGAAGCTACTAGATGACCATTCCGCACCCACAACCTTCAAAAAACTGTATTCACCTCTCCTTTCTTTCTTCCTGTTTAGAGAGATTTCCTTCTAAGGTATCTATCCTCAAAGGAATTACAAGTGCTGAAACATCTTTACTGGGACAGCAAAAACCTACTCTTGCTGGCCCGACCCACCTTTGGCAGCTTCCTTATTGTTCACCCCTCTCCAAAGCTTTTTATTACAAAAAATGTTTAAACATACACATGAGCAGAGAGAGCCATATAAATCTCCACATACCCAAGATTGAACATTCACAATTACCTCGCATGATGGACCCCTTCTTTTACACTATGATTAAAGTATAAATGTCCTCTTAACACACTGCACTCTGTCTCTTAGAAGTTATGCTATGTGCCCCATGTCAGTGCCCTCATATTCCTTTGAGATTGATCACATGAGGATCACACTTGCTGCAACAGGTGTACATGGTGCTGGTGAATGAAACACACTCAGCTTTACCTGCCTTGGAAAGCAGCTCTGCCCTGCCTTGTAATTGACCCCCACAGATCTTTGCAGCCCTCCCTACCATGCTCCACATTGGAGTCATCTTCACAGAGCTCATTCAGGGAAGTCTCTTACCATAAAGTAATTATAATATGGAAGTAGAGAACTTTACACATTGATAAATACTTAAGGTGGCTATGTGAAAGTTTTCAAATATTTAGAAGATATTTCATCCATCCATCCATTCCAGGTCACTTACTGCCACCCCCAGAACTTATCATCAGGAGATGGTCAGACATTGAAAACATGTTATTGTCTTCAGTCAAATACAGCAGAACAAATATACTATCTTTCTCCAAATGCCATTAAAGGATTATATGAAAAGGTCCTCATCAGCATTGATCACAGAGGAAATGCCTCTAGGAGATACCACTTCACACCCACTAGGATGAGTAGAGTCAAAGAGTCAGGTAAGTGTTCAACAGAATGTGGAGAAGGTGGAAACCTCATACACTGCTGGTGGGAACATACCATGGTGTGGCTGTTTTGGAAAACAGTCTGGCAGTCCCTCAGAACCCAGTAATTCCTCTCTTAGGTACATACCCAAGAGAAATGGAGACACATGTCCACAGAGAAGTTTCCACACAAATGTTCCCACACAAATGTTCCCAGGAAGTTTCCACAGAAATGCTCACAGTAATAGCCAAAAGGAGGGGTCTACCCCGATGTCCTCCTTCTGTTGAAGGGATAAATGCCAGGTGGACCGTCCATACTGCGTGCTGCACACACAATGTTCTCTGAACACTCCACTGGGCACCCAGCACCAGGTAATGTGAGGACACAGCTTGTCCCCATGACTTGTGAGACATATGATGAGGCAAAGTTCTCTGTGCTGAAATGAAAGGCCATGTAAATTAAGGACATGATGAAACCTGGGGCTGAGAACATCCAGGGGATGGATGGGAGAGGAAAGAAGGGTACCCAGGCTGGGGGTGCTCAGTGGGAAGCTAGATTTGCCTAGATATCTAGAAATTTTTTAGATTCAAGAAGTCTGCACTGCCCAGAAACACCTGCTACCAACACCACAAGCTACTTTCCTTCCATCTGAGAAGCTGGGGAGGTGCAGAGCGGCATGGCCTCCTGGGGCTGGACCTGGGCACAGGCCAGGGTGAGCGGCTCCGGCACCTGCACCCGCACCCATCACCTTCCCAGTTCCATCCCACTGTCAGGCTGGAGAGAAACACAGATGGAGGTGCACAGTACAGGACAGCCCACACCACTGGGCCCCACACACCCCACGCCCACCTTTCCCACCATGCTCTCTGGGAGAACAAGGAAAGTGGGAAGGCAGGGACAGTGACCAGGCCCTCAAGAGCTGCCTGCTCGTGCTGGAGGTGGTGAGTCCAGGCTGTACCTAAATGCCATAGCCTCTGGGGATATCAGACCTCAGGGATCTGGGCCAGTGGACCCTGACTGAGAACTCACCTGAGGATCCCCTTCACTGTGTGCATCAAAGAAAACAGATAGGCAGATAGTATAATGCTAGTATAATGTCCATGTTACAAATCAGGACAACAGACTCTGCAGTCAACAGTCTTCATTCTCACTGCCAGCCATGAAGATACTGAATGAAGTGGTTTGCTATTAAAGTGAATGTGGACAGCCTGGCACAGAGGCCTTCCTGGAGTCATTTGAGAAATGATTCTGGAAGGGTTTTCTGGTTGAGAATGTGTCTGCATCAGCACAGGGCAGTTGCATCCTCAGGTTTGCCCCTAGGTGGAACTGGAGTTGGCAGGACTCCCATCTTCAGCTCCCCCAGGCAGGATAGGCCCCTGCAGCCTAATCCGGGCTGAAATCCCAATGGACTCCACTGTTGTCATGCTCTAATAGCCCCAGTGCAAAGGGGCTGCAAGCTCCTGCCTGTCTGCATGTCACCATAGCAAACATAGGAGCTGTGTTTACACACATCCCGGCACCCCCAGGCCTGCTCAGTGGGTAGGTGTGAACTACATCTCTTTAAAACATACTTAATAACCTAGGTGAGTAGGCACCAACAGCAATTTGAAAAGTGAAAGGTCAAGTTTAAAGGATAAGAACTTTAGATTGGGCTTTATCTAGCCCATTTTCACTTCTTGAGAAAAAGTGACCATTCCATGAAAAGTGATTCTAACCTTCAAGACATAAGCAGCCAACAAATGCATGAGAACAGGTACCACCAGGTCAGGTACCACCAGGTCTGACTCTCCAGCAGGCCCTGGTAGGAGCTGTCTTGGTCTCTGGGGGTCCCAAGGGCAGCTTCTCCACACCCTTCACCACAAGCCAAAGGCAAGGAAGCACTCCTGTGTCTCCTGAGCTGCCCAGGGGTGTGGTGGCACAAGTTCAGGGCCCTAGGGAAGACTGGGGTGTGGCCATGCTCCCCAAATTCAGGATGGTCATGAAGTGAAAGCCAACTAGATTGAACCAGGGAGGGGTGTGGCTAACAGGCTGATGCTTTCATGCTGCCCACCCTGTGAACCCAAAACCTCAGACAGAAGCCGTGGAGCAAAGAGTCAGTGCCCTGAGGCAGCTGTATCTCCCAGAGAAGAGGCTCAGACCATCCCCTCCATTCACTCACTCCAAAACCAGGTAGGCCTTGGTTTGAAGAAAACTCACACCCTTTCTGTGTCACATCAGGGCACTGTTCTCTGGCCATGCAGAGGTGGGGGTGGCAAAGTCGACCAGCCTCTGTGGGGAATCCTCCCAGGAGCAGTACTCATGGAGAGGAAAGCCACATGCTGACATTTGGTTGTGGCTGGGCCCTGGGGCACTAGTCTTGGACCCATAGACAAGAGCATGAATTGGCTATGTAGGCTAAGCTGACCTGTCCTTGGGGTTATGGGTGGAGAAGTGGATGCACCCTGGACACAATGAGCAGTTTGGGCACATGAGCCATAGCTCTGATTGCTGTGAGCCAAGCTCATCTTCTGTGTTCTTCCTCCCATCTTTGCCCTGACTTCTGCCCTAAGAATCTGCAAGTCACAGGAGCCAAGAGACCCCTCTCATATGAGGTCTAAGCACCCCAATACTGAAGACTATGGTCACTTCCATCTGTTCAGGGCACACTTAGAACATGTTTTTATGGCACATCCAGGTGAGCAGGGAAGGCCATGGGACTAGGAGCTCAGGGCATCAGCTTTGGAGCCCGTGAACCTTACTGGGCACAAGCAAACCCTATTAAAGGCTTTGCCTCATGAAAGCCATTCTAGAGGGCTCCAAAGGGACACAATTGCACTGGGAAGTGAGCCAGCATGCTGTCTACTCTGCCTGGCGTATCCACAGCATCATGGCCCCTATACTGCAGGAGCACTGAGGTGTGGCTCCAGCACTCCTGAGGGGCTGAACATGTCCCAAAGACGTGAATTCCTGGATCTCTCCTTCCTTCTTTCTCCAGCAGGTCAGGCGTTTCCCTCCTCCCTGCCACAATTTGACCTAATTTCTTCCAGGGACCCTCTTTCTAAAAACCATTTTCCCTGACTCTCAACTTAGGCCTACACAGCCCATCCCCGGGAAGGAGTCTGCTTTCTCTAGACCCATCAGCACTGTCTGTGTTCATGTGCTTTTACTTACTGACTGTGACCTGGTCACTTTCCACAGTGGTCCTAATAACTTCAAAGATGGGTTCCTAGAGAGTGGCCAGGCCTTTGTCTTGTCACTCTCCTCACTTGTATGCTCTGTTACTCTGTGTTCTGGCCCAGCCCATGGGTTTGTGAGAGCAGTGATGGATGTCATTACTTCCTTGCATTTACCTAACAAAGACCACCTGCATAGAAGTTTCTTCATCAGGGTTTGCACAATCAATACAAATACATTAATACATTTAGCAATCCAAAATTCCTACAGTGCCGAATTCTTTGTTGGACCATGGAAAGGTCAAAGTGAACTCCACATCCTGGGCCCTTGAAACTGATAGCAGCCAGCCTGTTTTAATAACCAAACAGTCCAAAATTCCTGCTGAGAAGGCTATGTAACTAGCAGCTGCTTTGCTCCGGCAGGTCCTAGAAAGGTTCGGGGGAGCTCAACATCTCATGGCCTCTAAAATTGATATGAGCCCCTCATATTAGAAATCCCATTTGGTCCTAATTCAGTCAGCCTAATGGCCATAATAAGTGCTGAACAGCTGGAGGAACAAGGAACTGCTCCTTGGCACTAGCAAGTCTTAGAAGGAACATAGAGAATTCTGTGCTTCTGGGTACCTGTTTCCATCACTAGCTCATCTGACTGAGCAACCAAATATCCCCAGAGCCAGTTGAACAGCACTATTCCCAGCAGAAAAGTGTGCCACTCAGTTAGCCCAGGCTCCACTTTCCAGGCCCCAACTTTCTCCTGGGTGTTGCCTAAGAGATCCCAACTAAAATTGCTCTCATCAACAATTTTGAACACCCTATATTCTAGTTTAAATATCAAACAAAAAATATGTAAAATATGTAAGTAAACTGAATTCACACATGTTCAGTAATTAGCAAAATAACCCTGACAACATGAAAAATCAAAGCAGATCAACTCCCCCTCCCCCCCCAAGGCAGTATAAAGGAAATAAAGCTGACAATACCATAAATAAATTGTCAAAATGTCAGAAAGAGAATTCAGAATATGGAAGGCAAATATGATGAATGGAATTGAAAAGAAAATGGAAAAAGAAGTCCAAAAGGAGGCCAAAAACTGCCTCAAGAAATCAATGAAATTAAAGACAAAGTGACCAAGGATCTGGACATAATAAGTAAAGATATAGTAGAGCTTGAGGAATTGAAAGAGGCATTCAAGGAGTTTCAAAACACAATAGAAAGTCTCAGCAGTGGAGTAAAACATAGAGAAGAAAGAATCTCAGAATTTGAAGACAAGGCTTTTGAACTAATCCAACCATTCAAAGAGGCAGAAAAGAAGAGAGAAAAAGCAGAGGAATCTCCTGTGGGACTACATAAAAATACACAAACATACAAATCAGAAGGATTCTTAAAGGAGAAGAGACTACTAAAACATGGAAGCTCTACTTCAAGACATCATGGTGGAGAATTTCCAAAGCAGAGACTCAGAAATACAGAAACTAGATAGATATAGAACTACAGGATGACTAACCTCAAACAATGTATCTCCCAGACACATTGGAATTCACTTGACCAAAGCCAAAATGAAAGAGAAAATTCTGCAAGAATCCAGGCATAAGCAATTTCTTAACTACAAGGTGAAAAGCATTAGGGTGACAGTGGACTTTTAGCAGAAATTTTAGCCAGAAAACCTATCTTTAAACATCTTCAACATATTAACTTTCAACCCAAGGTTCTATATCCTGCTAAACTAAGTTTCATATTCAATGGAGAAATCAATTGTTTTACCAGCAAGCAAACACTGAGGAAATTCGCCCCTAAAAGACCAGCTCTGCAGGAAGTACTCAGACATGTTCTATACACTGAGCACCACAATGGACCAGAAAATAAAGACGCCCTGAAACTAAAGGACAAAGCCTAGCTTTTACAATGGCACAAGTGTTATAACTAAGCAACAGACCTTCAGAAAACAAGACCAAAAGAACTCCACCACACTTATCAATTCTCTCAATAAATGTAAATGGCTTGAATTCTCTACTAAAGAGGCACAGGCCAGATGACAGGATAAAAAGACACATCCAAGTATATGCTGTCTTCAGGAAATATACCTAAACTTCAAGGTCATAACAAGACTCAGGGTGAAGGGTTGGAAAACAATATTTCTGGCAAAAAAGTGGAAATCAGAAAAAAGCAGGAATTGCCATCTTAGTTGCGGATTCCTTATGCTTCAAATCAATGAAAATAAAGAAAGACAAATTTGGACACTGGTCAAGGAAACAATACAAGAAGAAGATAATTCAATTCCAAATATCTGTGCATACAACTTAAAGACTCCCAGATATGGGCTGGGCACAGTGACTCATGCCTGTAATCCTAGCACCCTGAGAGGCCAAGGCAGGTGGATTGCCTGAGCTCATGGTTCGAGATCAGCCTGAGATAAAGCAAGACCTCATCTCTAAAAATAGCTGGACACTGTGGTGGGTACCTATAGTCCTAGCTACTCTGGACACTGGGGCAAGAGAATCATGTGAGCCCAAGAGTTTGAGATTACTGTCATCTATGGCACTATGGCACTCTACTCAGGGCAATAAAATGAGCGTCTGTCTTGAAAAATAAAAAAATAAAAAATAAAAAACACTCCAGATATATAAAATAAACCTTAACCAATTTGAATATGGTATCCTGCAACAAAGTAGTCACCAGAGACTTCATTCCTCAGGAAGAACTGGATAAATCCTTCAAGCAGAAACTAAGCAAAGAGCCAATGGACTTAAACACAACTTTAGAACAAATGGGCTTAGCAGACATATAAAGAACATTTTACCCCAATAATACCAAGTACATGTTCTCATCAGTCCATCTATCATTTTCCAAAATTGATCATATTTGGGGGCACAAATCAAATCCTAATAAATTTAAAAGAGTAGAAATTGTTTCATGTATATTTTTGGACCATCACAGAATGAAAGTAGAAAACCCTTCATCCCCACACAAAGTCATGAAAACTAAACAACCTCATAAGGAAAGACAGCTATGTAAAGGAGGAGATAAAGGGCTTGGCAGCACCTGTAGCTCAGCAGCTAAGGTGCCAGCCACATACACCAGGGCTGGCAGGTTCAAACCCAGCCCAGGCCTGCCAAACAACAATGACAACTACAACCAAAAAATAACCAGGCATTGTGGAAGGCACCTATAATCCCAGCTACTTGAGAGGCTGAGGCAAGAGAATCATTTAAGGCCAAGAGATGTAGGTTCTGTGAGCTATGACACCACAGCACTCTACCAAGGGTGACATAGTAAAACTCTGTCTCAAAAAAAAAAAAAAAAGGAAATAAAAAAGAAAATCAATATTTTCCTAGAACAAAATGACAATGAAGCCACAAGCTATCAAAACCTGTGGGATATTGCAAGGCAATCCTAAGAGGGAAATTTATTACAGTAAATGCCCACATCTACAATACTGAAAGAGCACAAATGAATCATCTCAAGTAACTGCAAAAGGCAGAACAACCCAATCCCAAACCTAGCAGAAGAAAAGAAATCACCAAAATTAGATCAGAATTAAATGAAATTGCAAACAAAAGATCCATTTGGAAGAGCAACAAAAGAAAAAGTTGTTTCTTTGTAAAGATTAATAAAATCAATAAACCCTTGGACAGATTAACTAAAAACAGAAAAGTAAGATTTTTGATAACCTCAATCAAAAACAAAAAAGGGGGGAAATAATAGAAGATACCATGGAGATACAAAAGATCATCACTGGTTACTACAAAAAGTCTATGCCCAGAAATTTAAAAATGTGGAGGAAACAGACCACGCCACCTCCCTAAATTCAACCTGAAGCAATCAGAACTCTTGAACAGCCAAATATCAAGCCCTAAAATTGAAGAAACATAAAAAGCTACCAACAAATAAAAATCTTAGACCAGACAGTTTTACACAACAGTTCTACCAAATATTCAAAGAAGTGTTCATCCTATACTGCAAAATCTATTTCAAAATATTGACAAGGAAGGAACCCTCCCAAAATCCTCCTATGAAGTAAATATCACTATGATACCAAAACCAGAAAAGAAGGGGGGAGGAGAGAGGGCAATTGGCAGAATTTCACGTATTGTGCACAATGGGAGGCTGTATAGCATATCACCTGGCTCAACTACAAGTTGAACTTTACCTTAGAATCAAAAGGTAACCTAAACATTTGTACCCTCACATTAGTTTGAAATTTTAAAAAATGTATAAACAGAAAAGGATCCAACAAGAAAACTACAGACCAATATCATTAATGAATATCAATGCAAAAATACTTAATAAAATTCTAGCAAACGCAATATAGCTACACATTTAAAAAATGTACATCACAATCAGGTGGTCTTTATCCTAGGGATATAAGTTGGTTCAACATACATAAAATTCATAAATATAATTCACCACTTAAATAAAATTTTTAAAAAGCCCATATGATCATCTCAATGGATGAAGAAGAAAAAGCATTTGAAAAAAATCAGCATCCTTTTCTAACAAAACTACTGAAGAAAATAGGCATAGATGGGCCACTTCTTGAACAAATAGAAGCCATCTACAACAAACTGACAGCCAGTATCATACTGAATAGAATAAAAATGGAAGTATTATTTCCACTTAGACCTGGAACCAGACAAGGTTGTTGATGATCACCGTTACTATTTAACATACTGCTGGAAGTTTTAGCCATTGCAATCAGTCAAAAGAAGGATACAAAGGGCATCTAAATGGAGGAAGAGGAGATCAAAATCTTATTCTTTCTTGGGGATATGATCTTATACCTAGAAAATACCAAAGACTCAACCATAAGACTCCTAAAAGTTATCAAGAAATACAGTAACATATCAGGATATAAACTCAATGTCCACAAATCAGTAGCCTTCATATGCAGCAATGACAGTCAAGCTGAGAATCAAATCAAAGACAAAATACCATTCACAGTAGCTTCAAAGAAAATGAAAAACTATGAAAATACTTAACAAAGAATGTGAAGGATCTTTAAGGAGAACTATGAAACTCTTAGAAAAGAAATAGCAGAAGACATTCACAAATGGAAGAACATGGCTGGGAAGAATGTACATTGTTAAAACATCCATATTATCCAAAGTGATAAACAGATTTAATGCAATCCCCAATAAAGAACCAATGTCATACTTTAAAGAACTTAAAAATTAATGCTTTGTTTTATGTGAAACAAAAAACCTGAATAGCTATCTCAATTCTAAGAATAAAAACAAATCTATAGGCATCACATTACCAGACCTCAGGCTATACTATAAATCTATAGTGATCAAAAACCAGCATGGCACTGGCACAGAAATAGAGACATAGATCTATCAAACAGAATAGAGAACCTAGAGATTAAACCAATTTCATATTGTCATCTGATCTTCAATAAACAAAACAAAAGCATATACTTGGGAAAAGAATCTCTATTTAATCAATTGTGCTGGAAAAATTGGTTAACCACATGTGGAAGACTGAAACTGGACCTGCACCTCTTGCCATTGACACAAATTGACTCTTGCTGGATAAAAACTTTAAATCTAAGACATAACACTGTAAAAATTATTGAAGAGAGTGTGGGAAAAAGTGTTGATGATGTCAGGAAAAGATTTTATGAAGAAGACCCCAATGGCAATTATAGCAACAAAAATCAATAAATGGGACATGATCAAGCTAAAAAGCTTCTGCACAGCTAAAGGCACAACAACTAAAGGAAATAGCCTTCAGCATGGGAGAATATATTTGCACGTTATCAGTCTCACAGAGGCCAAATAACCATAGAGAACCCAAACTAATCAACAAGAAAAGAGCAAAAAATTCCATTTGTCATTGGGTGACAGACATAAACAGACCCTGGTCTCAAGGAGACAAATGAAAGGTAACACACACATGAAAAATGCTCATTGTCCCATATCATTAGAGAAATGCAAATCAAAACCACTTTGAGATATCACCTAACCCCAGTGATGATACCCCACATTACAAAGTCCCAAAGCTGCAGATAGTGGTATTGGGTGTGGAGAGAAAGGAACACTTATACAACATTAGTGGGATTGCAAACTAATACAGTCCTTTTGGAAAAAAAAAAAAAAAAAAGTGGAAAATCTTCAAATAGCTAAAACTAGAAATTTCCTTCAATCCTATAATCCTTTTTAGATATCTAAATATCTACTTTGAAGAAAAAAAAAATCATTTACCATAAGTACATTTACACTAAAATGTTTATCACTGTTCAATTCACAATCACCAAGATGTGGAAACAGCCCAAGTACCCATCAACTCACAAATGGATAAACTATGATATATGTATACCATGGAGACTACTAGGGGTAATTATGCCAATAAATTGAAAAACTTCGAAGATGGAGACTTTACATCCTTTGTATTTACCTGGATGGATCTGGAGAACATCCTCCTATGTAATGTATCAGATGAATGGAAAAGCAAGCATCCAATGTATTTAATATTAATATGAAACTAGTAGATGAACAACTACAAATCCACACAAGAAATAAAAAAACACAATTAAACTCGAGGGGGAAAGGGAAGGAGAGTGGGGAGAGAGAAAAAGGAGGTAAGCTCTCGATGGGTGCAGCACAGGGGTGTATGGAACACTTCCTAGGTGAAGGGCTCAATTACAACATAGACTTGTACCTAACAAATGCAAATAATGTTACCTAATTGTTTGTACCCATAAATTAATTTGAAACAAAAAATAAATAAAGAAAGAAAAAAAAGCAGCAGGGAATGGATTTAAAGTGTAGAATTTCTTTTAAGTTTCTCTGTATTTATTTCTCTGTACTTGAGGTAAGCTGTCATATGTTTAAAATAATTGGTTATAAAATGCTTTTAGCAATCCTCATGGTGAATTTAAATCAAAAAACCTACAATAGATGCACAAAAATAAAAAGCAAAACACACTACAAAAGAAAACAAAAGAAGATAGGAAGAAAGAAAGAGAGGATTGCAAAACAACCATAAGTTAAATAACAACATGGCAGTAGCAAGGCTTTACTTATCAATAATAACGTTGAATGTGAATAAGCTAAACTCTCTAATCAAAAGACAGAGTGGCTGAATATATTGAAAACCAAATACAACTATATGCTGTCTATAAAACCTTATTTCACCCCAAAAGTCACATATTCACTGAAAATAAAGGAATGGAAAAAGATATTTAATCAATTGGAAACCAGGAAAGAGCAGGGGTAGTTGTACTTACTTGAGATAAAATAGATTTCAAGACAAAAATCTCTAAAAAGAGACACAAAAGATCATTATATAAAATTAAAGAGGTCATCTCTGTTAGAGAATGTAACAATTCTAAATGTACATGCACCTAAACACTGGAGCACCTAGATATATAAAGTTAAGTATTATCAGAGCCATATAGAGAGATTCACTCCAATACAGTAATCACTGGAAAACCCAACACTCTGCTTTCAGCATTGGATGGCTAATCCAGACACAAAATCAACAGAGAAACATTGGACTTAATCTGTACTATGGGGCAAATGAACTGAATAGATATTTACAGAATGTTTCATCCAACAGCTACAGAGTACACATTCTTCTCCTCAGCTCATGGATCATCCCCAAGGATATACCATGTGTTTGGCCATAAAACTAACTTTAAAAAACTCAAAAAAAAATCCACATGGTGGCTCACGCCTATAATCCCAGCACTTGGGAGGCTGAGGCAGGTGTATTTCTTGAGCTCAGGAGTTCAAGACCAGCTTCAGTAAGAGCAAGACCCCATTTCTGAAAAATAGCCAGACATTGTGGTGGACGCCTATAGTCCCAGCTACTTGGGAGGCTGAGGCAAGAGAATCACTTGAGCCCAAGAGTTTGAGGTTGCTGTGAGCTATGACTCTATGACACTCTATCCAGGGCAACAAAGCAAGACTTCTGTTTAAAAAAAAAAAAAAAAAAAAAAAATTCAAAAAAATTAAAATCTGTGTTTTCTCTGACCACAATGGAATAAAACTAGAAATCACTAACAAGAAGAAAAATGGAAACTGGACAAACACAGGGAAATTAAACAATACACTCCTGAATGATAAGTGGGTCAATGAAGAGATTAAGAACAAAATTTTGAAAAATTCTTTAAACAAATGAAAATGAAAAAATATATTAAAACCCATGTAATATAGGAAAGCTATACTAAGAGGAAGGTTTATATCAATAAGTTGCTACATCAAAAAATATATAGTAATAATTCAAATAAACAATCTAATGATGCATCTCACAGAACTAGATAAACAAGAACAAACCAAACCCAAGATTAGTAAAAGAAAAAAAAAATAATAAAAACACAGCAGAAATAAATAAAATTGAAACAAGAAATCAGCAAAACAAAAAGTTGTTTTTTCTGAAAAAATAAATAAGGTCAATACATCTTTGTCCAGACTTAAAATAAGAATAAGAAGAAGAATACCCAAATAAATAAAATCAGATATGAAAAAGGAAACATTACAACTGATACTACAGAAAGTCAAAGGATCATTGGACACTATTAGGAATAATTATGCCAATAAATTAAAAAACTTAGAAGAAATGGATAAATTCCTAGACACATACAACATGCTAAGATTGAACCAGGAAGAAATCCAAAACCTGAATAAACCAATAACAAGTAATAAGATAGAAACAATAATAAAAAAAATCTTACATTAAAGGACTTGATGGCTTCACTGCTGAATTCCACAAAGTATTCAGAGCTAATATCAATCCTACTTTCAAAACAATGAGGAGGAATGAATACTCCCAGACTGATTCTGTGAAGCCTGTATCACCCTGATACCAAAACCAAACAAAAACACAACAAAATGATTGGCCAATATGTCTGAGGAACATAGCTGCAAAAATCTTCAACAAAATACTAGCATACTGAATTCAACAAAACATTAAAAAGATTATTCATTAGTATCAAGTTGGATTCCTAACAGTGATGCAAAAGATTGTTCAATATGTGCAAATCAATCAGTGTGACATGTGATATAAACAGAACAAAGGACAAAAACCTTATCATTTCAATTGATGCTGGAAAGCACTTGATAAAATTCAACATTCATTCATTTAAAAAAAATCAAAAACTGAATATAGAAGGAATGTAACTCAGTAAGAGCCACATATGACAAACCCATAGCTAGTATATTACTTCATGAGAAAAGTGGAAAGCCTTTTTGTTAAGATGTGGAATAAGACAAGGATGCCCACTTTTATCACTGTTATTCAACACAGTACTGGAAGTTCTAGCTAGAGAAGACAGACAAGAGAAAAAATTAAACAATACCAGAATTATAAAGAAAGAAATTATTTGTGATTACAGATGATATGATCTTCCATCTAGAGAAACCTAAAGACTCCACCAAAAAAAACTATTGTAACTGACAAACAAATACAATAATGTTGCAGGATACAAAATCAACATACAAAAATCAGTAGCATTTTTATATGCTAACAATAAAACAATTTGAGAAAGAAACCAAGAAAGTAACCTCATTTACAATAGCTACAAATAAAATGAAAAATAAACTTAACAAATAATAAATATTATGCAACATTGATGAAGGAAATTGAAAAAGACATCCCCCCAAATGGAAAGCAATTCCATGCTTATGGATTAGAAGAATTAAAATTGTTAAAAGTTCACACTACCAAAAGTAATGTAGAGATTCAATGCAATACTTATCAAAATGCTAATTCTGCTTTACAGAAATTGAAAAAAGTAATCCTAAATTTTATATGGAATAACAAATAGCCACAACCATCATTAGAAAAAGGAATAAAACTAGATGACTAACATCACCTGACTTCAAATTATACTACAGAGCTGTGGTCAACAAAACAGCATGGCATTGGCATAAAACCAGACACATAGACCACTTGAACAAAATACAGAACCCAGGAATAATTCTGCATATCTGTATTAAACTCAACTTAGACAAAAGTTTCAAGAACATAGCACAATGGGGAAAGAGCAGTCTGTCCATTGAATGATGCTAGAAAAACTGGATATCCACATGCAGAAGAATGAAACTACACCCCATCTCTTGCCATAAACAAAAGTCAAATCAAAATGAATTAAAGACTTAAATCTAAAACCTGAAACTACTACAAGGAAACATTGGGAAATGCTTTCGGATATTGGTCTGGGCAATTATTACTTCTTGAGTAATAAGCCCAAAGCACAAGCAACCAAAGCAAAGTTAGACAAATGGGATCACATCAAGCTAAAAAAAAAAAAAGCTTGTACACAGCAAAGGAAACAACCAGCAAAGGGAAGAGACAATCTACAATGGGAGAAAATATTTTCAAACTACCCCTATGACAAGGGATTAAAATTAAATATACTGCATAATGAACTCCAACAACTCAATAGGAAAACAAATCAAATAACCCTATTAAATAATTCATAAAGGATTTGAATAAACATTTCTCAAACGAAGACATACAAATGGCCAATAGGAATATTAAAACATGCTCAAAATCATTAGTCATCAGAGAAATCAAATAAAAACTACAATGTGATTTCATCTCACTGAAGTTAAAATGGCTTTTCCGAAAAAAAAAAAAAAAAAAAAAGGCAGGCAATAATGAATGCTGGCAAGAATGCAGAGGAGAGGGAACCTCATACCCTCATGGTGAGAATCCAGAACAGTCAGAAGTTCCTCAAAAAAACAAAAATAGAACTACCATATGACCCAGCAATCCCCACTGCTGGTATATGTCCTAAGGATGGGAATTCAGCATATCAAAAAGATACCTGCACTCCCATGTTTATTGCAACACTATTCTTAATAGCCGAGATTTGAAATCAACCTAAGTGTAGATAATATTGCAATCAGGAATTGGCTTGCAATAGTGTTGCAATCAAGAATTGGCTTGATTATCTAATGGGGCTCTGGGAAAATTGATGCAAATAAATTATTCTCTTCAGCTTTTCCCTATAATTTTTAACACAGTCTTGGGGAAACTTCAGAATATTCAGAGAAAGAATAAACTAACCTACACATTGATAGACATTTCCCAAACCTGGAAAAGGGTGACTAATACAATTGTAGGCACATAAAAACATAACAAAAAGAGATAGATAGATAATAAATAATGACAGGTAGTAGACAGGTGATACATAGAACACAATAGAGAAACATGTTAGATAATGGTAATGATGAATATACCCAGATGTTAAATAGATGACAGTTAATAGGTGGATAGATATCTGCACAGATCTATACATATGGACACACAGTAAAGGCAGAGAGAAGAGAAATGCACAAGCTTTTATCCTATTGGTGACTAATAAGTATATATTACTTTACAATCTATTATGTTGTAATTTTTCTCTTTTGATTATTAATACATACCTGTGGATAGTTAAGGCAAGGGTTATTTTCCCATTTTACAAAGAAACAGTCTCAAAAGACTTCCAGTGCTTTGGCCAAGGTTGCCCAGCTGAGTGGGGGAAGGAAGGAGTCACAACACAGTAGACTGAGAATTCTCCAACAGGGGACTTTTCAGATCACCCCAGTCCAAAGGCAGAGAGAAAACAGCACTGATAAATTAACACAAGTACAGCTTTTGTGAAAAGTCTGCTGAGACCCAGAGAGACCAACAGCATATCAGCCTATAGAAGCACATATGTGCTGCCCTGAACTAAATTCTCAAGAAGTTTTATTAAGAATTTAGGGTGTGTGTTTCCACAATAAAGAAGTAAAGAGTTAATAGTCTGATAACTCAATCATGGGGGTGGTCTTTTGATTATGAAAAAGGTCATCAGGGTGGAGATGCTAAATCTTAGAACAATTCTCAAGGGTAGAATTAAGTAGGTAACAAGGTTGCTTTAGGGGATGGGAGAGGAACAGTTACCCTTCTAGCTAGATTGTCTGGCTCAAGGGTAATTTTTAATCACCTTCTAAGTCTGCTGGTATCCCCTCTCTGCTAAACTGCTGAGTTTTACTCACATGTCCCCAAACTAGTTTTCTGTCTATTCTGGCAAATATTCCAACCCTCCTTGCTACCGTGGGCATGCTGAGTTGAGGGGAGCTGAAGCCTGGCCCATGCCGTTCCACAAGTCGGTTTCTCTGATATAACCCCACACTCTCTTTTACACATGTTCTTGATGAGGAGATCACTCTTACTCATTTAAGGCTCGGGCATCTAAAATACTTTCTGTGTAGTGTTTCTAGTTCAGCAGAGTTTATGAAAATTTATCATTTGGGGGTTCAGCACTCTGGAGATGGTGCACAAATTTGTGTTTATCTGTGCTCAGCTGCCATCAGGAAACAACTAGACTAGTTTGAGCTAGAATTCACTGGTGTGTTTTATTTCTGAGATTAAACTAATACTTAAGGCTTTGACTGACTCTTCCCAAAAATTCAACTGCTGATTTCCAATGCAATGTACTGATTTTGTGTTTCCATATTTCTGATATATTTTTAACTAATCCTGGTGCAAGAAAGAAAAACATACTTCACTATGAATTCATGGCATCATAGGTGTAAAACATAAAAGGCTACTATAAAAAATGTTTCTCTTCCTTGAGTAGAAGTGTGGTATGCCCTTCCCTAATAAAGTATTTAAGGCATATTTTAATATTGTCAAAGAAAGAAAGAGAGAGAGAAGAAAGGAAGGAAGAAAGGAGGAGGGAGGAAAGGGAAGGAAAGGAAGGGAAGAAAAGAAAAGAAAGGAAGAAAGGAAAGGAGAGGGAAGAAAGTTAGTCTGGAGATGCTGCCAGCTCTCTGGCCCTTAGAAAGTAACTTTGTGTGAGCTGCTGAAACCTCTGAGACATTTGGAAGGGCAAGTTTCACTCTGGTGTAGCCCAGTGTAATGAAAGTGTTTTGGCCACAAAATGTACATTTTCAAGAAAACTCATATTGATCATAGAATGTACTATAAGCTACTCTTAAAGTTGCCTTCATATTTAAGCCCAATCACTTTCTTATGTTTAAATTAATAAGTTAATTTTAATACTTAAAAAAACTGGATTGGATTATGTTGAACAAAATCGCTGTTTCTGTGAGATGGGGTGAGGACTAATTAGGAGGGATTCGGATTAGGATTAGGTTTATAGTCAAGGAAATAAAAGATTTATTTCTCTCTAGTACTCTTCCTCCAGGTAAGAGCCTGTTTATATTATGGATATACGCTTTCTGCTCTGATGCACAGTTGCATTTTGGCAACTTGATTTTTAGCTTTTTTCATTCTGTTTTTATCACTGGTAGGCCATACATATAATATATATTTTTTAAGTTACCCAAAGCAATCCTTGTTGAGCAGAGTTAAACTATTTATTTATTTATTTACTTATGTATCTATTTTAATTTCAGATTAATATAGGGGTACAAATGTTTAGGTTACATTGTTTTCATTTCTAAGGTAAAGTTCAAGTTGTTGTTGAGCCCAAGAGCAAACAACCCCATTTATAAGTGGGCAAGAGACTCAAACAGAAACTTCTCTGAAGTTGACAAATACCCAACAAACACATGATAAAATGCTCATTGTCCCTTATCATCAGAGGAATGTAAATCTAAACCACTCTGAGATCTCTAACTCCAGTGAGATTAGCCCACACCACAAAATCCTGAATCTGCAGAATTAAACCTTTCTTAAGAGTCCTTCACCATTTATCCCTTGGAGCTGCTTCTTAAGCTTGGTTGATCTGTAGGATTTCTCACAACAGTTTCCCTTTACCTGGCTTCTAAGAAGCCTTCGCTTCACCTTCTCCACTCGCTCTCCTTAACCCCATACTTTGTCTTGGCAGCTCAGCAGTGTGATCATTCCTCCTGAGACCACTTGTAGAAACTGTGTAACCACATCCAAGCTCACACTACTCTGCACAACAGCCAATAAGGTAGGAGACAAGGTGTTGGAGCAAAGAAAGCAACTTTTATTCAAGGAGCCCGCAGACTCAGAAGATAGCCAACTAGTGTCCCAAAGATTCATCTTAAGTCAGTATAAAGATGGAGATTATAAACAGGTGACTGGGGACTGCAGACATCAGCATCAGCAAGGGTCCAAGACACTTTGTCCTTGGTCAGTTAACCTTGAATAATGTAGGTTGGGTCACAATGTTTTTTATAAATCTTTGACATAACATTGTTATCTGTGTTCATCCTTTCTTTTTTATCTCCTCAGGAGTTAGTTTGGGGGAGGGGACTTTTTTTTTTAACTAGAGTTCAACTATAAACTAAATTTTCTCCCAGAATTAGCTGGCCTACATGCAGAGCTAAACACAAGCTTTTAATCTCAAGGACGTTACTTCCAGGGGCCAGTAGCAAAGTGGTGCTGGTCCTGCTAAGCTTCCTTTCCAATATTACGATTTCCCCACTATCCAAGTTTCATTCCATGATCTTGTGGAATTGGAGCAATGGGGCATCCTTTCTCATCTGGCTATTTCCTGCTGGGCAGGGCTGACAAGGGGTGACTATGGAATAAAACCATCTGACTTAAGGAAATACGTAGTAAGTCACTCTGAAGTTTTGAGACAGGTTGTGTTATTTTCCATTATTTCACTCCCAAGAAATACAATCAACAGCATCCTTTTTGATTCACCCAATGCAAGTTCTAACTTGCTCAGGTTATCAGTGTTTCTTTCTGTGTGTATTTTATGTCTCTGGGTTTTTGTATATCTCAAAACTTTCTTAGTGACCCATAGATTCCCTAGTGACCTTTTTTGCAGCAATGATCTCCCTTCTTGCTTTGAGGGTTGTAGTTAGGCCAGCACAGGTCTTGGTTACAGAATATATAGTAAGTTTTCTAGTGTGTTTATTATTATAATCAAAAAGAATACAGAGGCCTAATTTAAAAATGTCTTTCAGGAATGACCAGATTCCACCAGGAATGCAAGAAAACAGGCTTAAAGCCATCCCTAAGAGTATCGACATAAACCTGCTTTTGTGTTCCAAGTTTTCTGAAGCCAGGTAGACAGTTGTCTAATTTTCTCAATATGGGTCTCTAATTCAGAGTACAAATTAAAATAAATTCAACTGGTGGTGTTAGGCAAGACTTTATTTCTTAGAAGTGAAATGATGGACCATAACACAGTCTGTCTCAAAACTTTCATAGTGACCTACGTATTTCCTCAGTCCTTGCTTGGCAAGCATACATTTGAGGAGAATGTGGATATCAAGCACTCCTTTAGCAAAGGAGTCTTATGATTTTTGTAGACCACCAAGAGCAAGTGCAATTTTATTAGCAATAATTTTTAAAGTCTTAGGTAAACTTCCCAGTACATGTTGATGGGCAGCTGCACCCCACCAAGGGGAGAGAAAGTAGAGAAGAAATTGTCCCCATTGGAAACTCTCCCTGGGAGATCACAAGCCACTCTGGTAAATAATTTTAGAGAACTTGTCTAATGGGCAACTTCCGACCTGCTACGGACTGAGAAGGGGTGGTAAGAAGTCCCACAGACAAGTACCACCCCATTATCCAGCTGTTTAGACAATCGTAGGCCCAACGTGCTTTCCTATTTCCCCCACAGACAAAAATATAGATAGAGGGTGCAGAAACAGTATCTTCTCTTGTTCAAAGGTTTAAAGAAGCATTTTGGGGTAACATGGAGGTTAGGTTTTTGAACCAGGAAGTCTGCGAGAAGTAGTTGACCTTGTCCTATAGTCAATTTTGAAGAAACATCTTTTGCTGGCATGGTATTGTACAAATAGGGATCACACCGCCCCGTCTAAGGATTTAAATAATTTATTAATGAGATGAGGTGGAAAAATGTGGTTCTGAAAAGGCCATGACATTGAGTTTCTACAGTAACTGTTCAGCTTAGGGAGGTCATTTAGCCAGTAGACACTATACTTGTAAGCTTGAGGTATCTCACTTGAAGTCTTATATAGAGAAGGCTCTGGGGCTTGGGGCATATTCTGCCCCTCAGCCACTAACACAGGAACAGGAGCAAAAGGGGCTGCTGATGGTGGGTGGCAAGAAAGGAGGTGATGGTTGGCATAAAAGCAGTGTTGGAACAGTAGAGAGTGGATTCAAGATACGGATAATTCCTTTCTCCCTATGATCATTTTGCCCCTCCTCAAAAAACAGTGTTTTTACCTCGTGATCTCTTAGCCTTTTTAGCCCTTTATACCCTAAGATGGCATTCATTTTTTTTTTTTTTCTTCTCATCTTGGTGTAAACGCATAAATACTTGCATGTAAGGGATCTAATCATTTTTCCAATTCTTTCATGAAATAGTAAAGTTGTATAATACTTCAAAGAATTAATTCAGCAGCCATAATTCCTCTAACCCCCAAATATATTGTGGCCAAATTGTGTTAACAATTAAAAAAAAAAAATTCTTTCCTTAGCCATAGGTTCATGATTATAATCAGACCATTTGTTCAGAATACTTCCTAACAGACTCTGGTAGTTGGAGCTTTCCCCATTATAACAAAGGGAAAGTATAAACAGAACGTACAAAAGCACAAAAGCAACTGGATGCAAATGGACCAGTTCTCAAATCCAGTAAAGGCCCCAAAACTATTCCCCTTTCCAACAGGGATCCCCAAACAAAAACAAGAACAGAGCAGCTTATTCCCAGGAAACCCCTCTATGGAGGGGAAGGGAATTCTTAGTTGTACGCACTGGAGCTATTTACCTGATAAAATTCCACACTGAGTTCATCAATTTACAAAAGTGTGTCAGTTCCTTGCTCCAAGGGCTATGTACTAGGGACAGTTGTCACCTATCCTGAGAATTAAAGGGGGTCCCCTTAACAAGTGGACCCAACAGCTACTAGGGACTTTCCAAAAAATTCCCCTGAATGCGGCTGACTGGCTAAGAGCAGCCACTCCTGGCTAGCTCTCAAAATTTATAACCAAGTCCAAACTCATGCACTCACCACCTGACTGCCAATTCTCTTAAGTTAGTATAAACTTTAGGCTCCTTTTTGTGCCAAAGAAATGGGGGAGAGAAGGATGTTTGTAAAAGGTGACTGATGATGCAGACATCTGGGCATCAGTGAGGGTCTGAGGAGGTTGTGATACTTCTTAGCTCTTGGTCAATCAACTTTGGATGATGTTGGTCAGGTCATGAGGTCATTATAAATCTTTAACCTACCATAATTATTTGTGTGCATACTTTTTTAATCTCTTGAAAAATTAGTTTTGGGAATCTTCTATCTTTTTTCTAGAGTTGACCTACAAACTAAATTCTTCCTATAATTAGCTGGCCTATTAAACAAAACTTAGAGTAAGCAAAAACTTTTACCCTAAAAGATATTGCCACAGGGGGGCAGAAGCAAAACAAAACTGTTCATGCTAAGTCTCCCTTCCACTGTTACAACCAGAGGGGAAATTGCACACCAACAGAAGATCTAGAGCCTCTGTTCCTTAGAGCCACATTCGTAGAAAGGCTATGTGAGGATTATCCAGCCTAAATCATTGAACTCTATTCAATAGATTTGTGTCTTATCTCAATTAGAATGTTTGCTACAGAGACATCAAAATTAAGCTGGATTACCCCTAGATTTTAAAAACAGACAACAGTGAGTAATGGGCTTCGCTAAAAACTGAGTATTTGCCTCCCTCTAAAATTCATGTTTACCCATATTCCCAGTGTGATGATATTTGGAGGTGAGGCCTTTGAGAGGTACGTAGGTTATGAGGGGAGAGCCCTCATGAGTAGAACCAGTGCTCTTGTAAGAGGATTCAGAGACCAGAGCCCTCTCTCTGCATCACGTGAAGACCCAACAAGAAGACAGCTGTCTGCAAACCAGAAGTGGATCCTCACCAGACACCTTAATCTTGGACTTCTAACCTTTATACTATGAGAAATAAGTATTTGTTGTTATAATCCTGGGGCTGTGGTATTCTAACTGCCTGAACAAACTAAAACAGGCTTCAGGAATCTCAAAGTAGATTGAGATAAAGTAGCCCTATTCTCAAATTTTGCATATAAGGACCCTATCAATCTCAAATCATAGTCAAATTGTCGGAGTCTAAATCATCAGAGTCAAACCACCATAGTCCAAGCAGTATGATGCCCTCTGGGGCCTGGAACACAAAGCTTGGGGGCATTCCATGAGATGACCTCACTCAGAGCTCTTTCATGTTATTCAAATGGCAATAATTTGTATTTGTGATCCTCTTCCTTAGTTATATCTATGAAATACTTTCTAATAAATAATTGTAGTTTTATTGTTTTCATATAGATATAGATAATCTATGTTCTTTCCCTCAAACCTATTTACTAAAAAGTGCATTTTGCTTGAGAAACAATGAGAAGTTATTCTTCCTTCTCATAATGCTTTATGAAGTTTCAACTTATTTATTTATTTTTTGGGGGGGGTCATTTATTTTTTTGGATTTGGAACCAGGTGAAAAGATAATTTCTTAATTAGAAACCCAAAACTAAACTATTCTCTTAGTACCTTATTTTATATTCCTATAAAGGCATTGTTTTTAGAATATGCCTGAGGTCCTTCCATCATCCCAGATTCTCAGAGTTATGCAACATCTATCTTTGAAATTTAAAAGGGAAAAAGCATAATTCCGTAATTAGTAAAACTCTATTTAACACTGTATATATTACCTAACACTCATAATCCTCAAAGTATGTTTTTAGTTTTACTCTGCTTTAAAATTTATTTTAAGATATTGTGTCAAAATTTCATTCAATTTTCAAGCAAAAAATGAATAGACTATAGAGAAGCATGAAAAAATTAGGGAACTGGGCAAGCCAAAAATGTCTGTAAATAGAACTAGTTTGTTATATTTGCTCTCTGTGAATAGATTTCAGTCACTTTGAAGCCAAGGGATTCTAGCTGACTTTGGGACTTTGGAAGTATGTCACCATGAAGGTTATAACTTCATAGGAACAAGACTAAAATGTCTATCATTTTTGTTCCCTAGGATCTAAACAAAGAAAACAAGATGCTCTTTTCCCAACAGTTTCCTTAGGATGATATTTATGACATGCCTAAAATTAAAAAGATTTTTATAGTCACTGCTGAGAAGAAGACTTTAGCTTTTCTCATTGTCTAAGAACACCATTTCAATCACAGCATTGTCACTGAGTCACTATTAAAATGCTCCTGGGAAAAGTGACTAGGTTTTACTTTTCTTCACCAGGATTTTTTTTTTTTTTTTCAAAAGCAAGATCACCTCTCTAAGAACACTTTTTAAAATTTTATCTCAAAATCCAGCCTTAAGATCTAGGCATTTAGAGACCCTGATAATTCAGACCAATAAAATTTTCACAAACACTCCCTACTGCTCAGTAAAGATCAACCATTCATTCTTAGACAGATAATTTCCAAACAATCACATAAGTATTGTAAACCTTGAACTCAAATTGCAGATACAATTCTCAAAAATAAAATTCTACTCTATTTTCTTCTATAATTTTTCTTGTCTTCAATGTAAATTAATGACATAAGAAAAGGAAACTATCTGCATGTTTTTGTATTTAGTCAAAGTGGAGTTTAATTAGCCAATATTTTTATAGACCCAGATTTATGGTTTCAAATATTTGAATGCCTCCCACATAAAGAGGAATGAGAGATTTTTCTGGGTAGGTTCTGACAATAGAATAGAGACCAATGGCTAGAAATTAAAAAGATATTCTAATAGAAAAAAAGAAAATTGTTCTAAGTACTGAACAAGGTAGATACATTAGGAAAGAGTGTCCCAATGACGCTGGAGTGTCCCTAGTGACTTTCAAGGTGTGGCTCAAGCCAGGACGCTGCACCAGCTGCCCTTGCATTTTGCTTGGAGGCTGGAGAAAATATAAAGCTGTTGAGAGAGAGATTTGAAGAGATCACCAGGGAGAGGAGTGGAATTTCTACTCACCACCAACTCATGTGTGTATGATATGCTTTCTTTTTAAATAAAGAGATGATTATATCTCAACATTTCTATGAGACAGGTATTATAGCATCTCCAAATTGAAAATCTGAAATTCAAACAATTATACAATTATGATAGGTGTTAGAAGTCCAAGATCTACCTCAACAAGGTAAAAAAAAAAAAAAAAACAAGAAAGCCCACAGTTTAGTTTCAGTCTCAAAGCCAGCAGACTTGAGACCCAGGAAAACCCCTTATGTTAGTTCCAAATGCAGGAGAAAACCTTATGTTCCAGTCCAAAGGCTGTTAGGAAAAGAGAAATTCTCTCTTACTGAGGGGAGGGTCACCCTTCAGCTGATTGGGTAAGGCCCACTCACATTAGGAAGAGCAATCTGCTTTATTCAGTGTACTGATTTAAATCTTAATATCCAGAAACACCCTCACAGAATAGTTTTGACCAAATATCTGAGTACCCTTTACCCAGTCAAAGTGACACATAAAATTAACCATCAGATGCACATTAAACACACCTGCTACACATTATGGAACAACCATGTCACGTGAAAAAGCACTTGGCAAATGTTTTCGAGTTGTGAGCTGAACTAGCCACATTTGCATGAAATACTATTTTGATTTGAATAAACAATCAATAAATAAACAATGGTTATTCAGATTTGGGCATTTAGCAGATGTTTTCTGAATAGTGTTTGATGTGAAAAATAAAATTTGAGCTTTCTAATTTTGAATTTTGGAAAACTTGCATATTGTATTATAAGACTGACAGCATCCCAATATATAAAGAGGTTTCTGATGAGGTCAGTGGCGATGTAAATGAGTTTGGTTGTAGAGACTATAAAATGAAAATACATCAATATTTTGAAGATCTGCATCTCAATGAACGTATGCATTTTCAAATAAAATTATGAACAGGTAAAAAATACATGCAAAGTGTCAACAGATCTTACTACAGCTGAGTACAAAAAGTTTATTAAAATGGATTCAGATTTCACTTTGCTACTAACCTTTAAGAAACTGTCACTTGTCAAGTTTTAGTATTATATACTAATATATATATACTATATAGTATTATATACTGTTATATTATATTACATATTATATACTCTCAAAAATACCCAAAAATCTATAAATGGGCTACAAAAATGATTCTTTCCTTTCCAACTATGTGTCTGTTAGAGCAGATTTTCTTCATATACTTCAAACATAACAACCTATTTTATGAACTATATGTAGAAGCAGATTTGCTTATTAAGTCAAACATTACAGAGATTTACAAAAATGTAAAACAATGTCATTTTTGTCACAAAATATTTTTGTTTTAAAAAAGTTTGTGTTAATATTATATTATTTATGTTAACATGTAATGAATTTATTATTTTTGGTTTTAAATGAAATAATATATTTAAGTTTACCAGTTTTAATTTATAAATCTTAATAGATACAAACCACATGACCAAAAGCTCCTTAGAGTGGCCAATAACTTAAAAGTACAAAGAGTTTCTGAAAGAAAAAAGTTTGAGAATTCTGGTCTATACCAATGGACCTGCAGAAATCCCAGGGCAGATACTGATTGGACGTCATGGGTCATATATCTTGACAGTGATTGAGCTGAATTGGATCACAGGGACACCTCTTTGATAATGAAGGAAGGAAAAAGCAGTGCTGTGATGAACAGTCTCTCTTGGAAATGCAAGGTATCATCACGAGAATAAGGAGAAAGTGATACTGGGAAGGCAAACACAGCAATTGTACCCTCACACAGTGACTCTTATATTAGTCATTTTAGAAATATTCTCCAACAACATTGTGTAGATTATTTAAGTGGACAGAACAGAGTCAGAGCCAATTCCTAGACTGTTGGATCAGTGCTCCAGACATGAGATTCTGAACATGTAAACTGTGAAGTGAGGGCAAGAGGATTAGAAAACAATGACTAATGACCAGCCTTGGCAAGGGGTACAAATTCAATCTGATCGCAGGTGTTAGGAGGAAGGTGATATTTAAGGTAGAAAATCGAGAATGTACCATTTGATCAGAGACTATGCACTTTCTAAATGCATGTCAGGTGCATCTGAGCATGAACCAGAAGTTGAAATCACGTGAGCATTTTTAGGTGAATATATGCCGAAAAAGTGAGTGTTATCATTTTTCAATCTCTGCTTCCAAGAGGTCAGATGGGGTGTGTGGGTCTACCTTTTAACATCTCTTGAGAAATAAAAATATCTTAAGGCTTCAATGACTCAATTTTATAGTGAAGAGGGATGCACAGAGCCTTGTCACAAGGCAAAGTGAAGGGTGGCCCATTTCCATTTCATTGGGGGGTCCTGGAGGGGTGGGCTCAGACGAGGAACTGCACTTTCCTATTCCCAGAAGTAACTCCTATCCTGTCAAGTTTGTTTGTTTTGTTTTGTTTTTTCCCCCTATTTCTCTTTCTTAATTTGCAAACTGTATCTAAGAATCCCTCATAGGGATATTCTGAAGTCTCATTAGTTAACATTTATGAAGTGGGAAGTACTATATGAATATGCAACATGATAAGGGAGATGACTCTATGCCTCCATTTTTATACTGTATCTTTCTTGCCCATAGTTTCTCCCATCACCTTATAGAATTAGAATATAATGATTAAGTGGAAATAATAGCATAAAAGAGAGGAATATGAGGCAAAGGCCATAGAAGTGAAATGTTACTTTTAGATGGAATCTGAAAGTAGGATGTTAATCAACAGGTGAGAAATATGAAGAGTGTGATCCACAGGGCAGGAACAGACAAGGCTAACTGTCCAATTTAGTGAGGAGATGAGGAAGAAGGATATCTCAGAAACACAAGATGAAAGGAAGGAAGAATAATAAGACCAAAATATGTTATACCCAGGGAACTTGAGCTGCATGACAATGATTTTGATCTTCCTGGGAAGCTGAGCTAAATACTGTGGTAGTTTCCAGGGGGCTAATCTGGAGATTTTATTGTACCAGTCGTGGACTGTTGATGTGTCTGCAATGGCCTCCACTATTTCCTGAGGACTAAGGTAATATTTTCTTATCGATGGCAACAAGAAAGAACTATGTGGGAATTTGAGGGTTTGTGTATGTGTGTGCTCGTGGGGCAAAGCAATTCCATTCTCAAGTGCTATTTGCAGATGTGTAACTGAAATTAAACAAAATGTGTTTAAATGGCTGATTGCAGGCATTTTTCAGGGGTCACTCTGTTATTTCTCAACCTTCCTTTGCTGAAATATTTTTATCCCATCTTTCAAACAGGCAAAATATAGGATTGTGATGGTAAAAAATGAACTACATTGAACAAATAGTTTCTAGGGCTCTCACATATGTGTGACTAATTGGGTTCTGCTGCCTCTCCTTCTTTCCCTTACCTAAAATTAGATGCCCTTGAAGCATTATCAGCTTCATACCCAACATAATCACTCATTGATTGCAGATTTAAATTTTACATATATAATCAACAGCCCTAGGAAAGAATTGTTACTTAAATGATATAAATGCTCCCTTTGTTCCTATATTACAAATTCAGGGGTTTCCTAAAGGATATGTTATTGATTGAAATAAATAAATTGCACAAGGAAAAAGAAGTCACTTGTCACATAGAGTAGTTTATACATAAAGAGGGCCAACAACCAAGTAAATAGAGGACAAAATCACACAAAACATATGCACTTGCGCACCTGCAAACAAATTCCTACCAAAACTTTCTTAGGCTGCAATGCAGGAGAACAGACAACCCTGGGGAAGTAAGCAGCAAAGTGCTTGAGCTCAAGGGCCAACTGCTTAGGTTCAGAACTGCTTCTACCACAGACTAACTTGGGGAAGGTTAATTAACTTTTGGGGTTTCATGGATACCCAAAAGTGATCCTCTGTGAGTCACACCTGGTACAACCCCATCTGCCCTTAAGTGCTTACTTCTCCCCACTAGGACCTGTGGATTTGTTTCCAACCAATACAATAAGGTATAAGTCAAGGGATTATGTGGTGTATTTAAAGTTCTAGGGAGGCGACTTCAAGCCAATCAAAAGAAAAGAATCTCCTGCTGCCCTTAAAAAAGAAGCGAGCCACCGTGAGTTTCAGAGATGCAAGAAAATGAATTCTGCCAGCACACACACGAGTTTGGAGGAGGACCATGAGCCACAGATAGGACTTCAGCCCCAGTCCAAGTCTTTGTTTTGATTGATACATAACAGTTACACATATTTATGGGGCACATGAGATATTTTGAGACATGCAGACAATGTATAATAGTAAAATCAGGCTAATTAGGATATTTATCATTTCTTTACATTGACTTTTTTTTTTTTTGAGATAGTCTCATTTTGTCACCCTCAGTAGAGTGCCATGGCATCATAACTCACAGCAACCTCAACTCTTGGGCTCAAACAATTTTCTTGCCTCAGCCTCCCAAGTGGCTGGGACTATAGGCACATGCCACAATGACTGGCTATTTTTAGAGATGAGGTCTCACTCTGGCTCAGGCTCATCTCAAACTCATGAGCTCAGGCAATCCACCCACCTTGGTCTCCCAGAGTGCTAGGATTATAAGTATGAGCCATTGTGTCTGGTCTACATTGGGGACATTTTTAATCATGTCTTCCATATAGCCTGACATTAGGACTTATTTAGGCCCTGCCCAGATTCCTGATCATGCAAATGTGAGAGAGTAACTGTATGATATTTTAAGCCAGTAACTTTGTGGTAATGCATTAGGCAGCAACCAAAAACTAGTATAGGCTTCCATTTTCTCATCTGTAAACCAGGAATAAAATTAGTACATACCTTATGCTGTTGTTAGGAAGCTAAAATAGTTAACATATGTAAAATGCTTAAAATAGAGACTCCAAAGCAAGATTTGTCTGAAATTTGCAGAATTTGAGGCAGTGCTTATCCCTGCACATCAATGGAAAATGAAAGCTAAATTCATCTGTGAGGTGTCATTAATAAACGTCAATAGTTTGTACAATATTTTTGTTAAAGTCCTCTGGGAAAACCACAGAATCTATCTCAGTATTGATCTTGACGATCAAAATTATGAAATCCTTCAATGGTGATTGATGGGAGCAGCTTGAAGGATGTTACCTTATTTCATTCATTATGGCAAGGGTAGGCAGTATTAGCTAATGTGAACAAAAAACCTAAATCATCAACCTGTCATTCAAATGGAGGGGGAGGGGGTCTTTCAATCTTTACTATGTACCCCCCAAACAACAATAATGGTACTGATGCTAAACGCTGCTTCCATCTTGTTTATAACCTCATTGTGGTATAAAACTATACAAGTTTAATAAGATATCACAACAAGTCAGCAAAAAATGTTGAAATGATTCTAAAGACTCCTGAAATACAGACTCATTTCCACTGCCATTAATGTTGATGATCTAAGTGCATGATGTACCTTGAAGTAATAGCGAATTAACTTTTGTATTAACCCGGATGGTGTTGAAATACATTCTTCTTAGTAAAGTATCACAGGAATGGAAAAGCAAGTATCCAATGTACTCAATACTAATATGAAGCCAGTAGATGATCTAATACATGCCCACATAGGAGAAAAACTCAATTCAATTCAAATTGGGGAGAGGAGAAAGGAGGAAGTGAGGAGAGGGGAGGTGGGAGGAGAATGGGTGTGCTCCCACTTCATGGGCACAAAGTAAGGGTACATGGCACACCCACTGGGTACATGGCACACCTACTGGGTGCAGGTCACAGCTACATCAGGGTCTCCTTACAACAAATGCAAACATTGTAACCTAATTGTTTATACCTTCACATTAATCTGAAATTTAAAAACAGAAGAATTATTATTATCCAGATCCAAATTTATAAATAATATATTCAGAACATATTGAAGGAAAAAGAAGCCTAAAATGTTTCAGTCAATCTTGAACATGAGACAATTTCATTAAACATACTGGAAAATGTTTGGATGCTTCTTTGAAGGTTTTCCACTAAATATTTAAAAAATTAAAGAAATAAACTACACAGTAGGCATGCATATTTCCTAGAACAGAAATAATAGTTCAAATGATGTCCAGAAAACAATATGATAGCAAACCTAAATACATGTCTCAGCAGTTATTATTAGAGGACACACAGAAAATTTGATGAAGAAACACATATTAAAATAAATTATAAATTGTGGGAAGTTTGCAACTAAACAGTTAAATAAATTCATAGGTTTAGCATATATTTTAAATTATATTACTTACTAGATTCTTTCAAAACTATAATAAGTGAAGAATTCTGAATTTTGTGATCCTTTTAGAGAAAGAGGCATTAGATGAGATGTATCACATAACATGCTCTAGGTTATTACTTAATAGTAAATAATTTCTGAAAAACAATATTTTATGAAAATTCTATGTAAAAGTGTCTCCTAACATATACTGCTCCAAACACATTTTAAATGTGTAATAAAGTAAGTTACAGGTTCCATACCACAAAGGAAATTCATTTGCTACATCATCATACATAAATTGAATCAGCAAATAAATTGAAGGCAAAAAGCACATAATGCTAATGGGTACCATCGATGTGGCTGACATCAAAGACTTTAAAGCATAACTTCTGGTTTTGCAAACCCTAGCCTGCAGCAGACCAATGCTTCCTCCAAATACAGCTGGAAAAACTGTATACAAATTTTAAAAGTTCAATTGCAAGCATCAGACCAAAGGGCTAGAAATTAAGGGTCAAAAATTCCAGAGGGAATAGAAAAGCAGAGAAGTAAAAACAAAAATGTGTTAGTTCTATTTTTACTCTAGGAGGGTAAAATTTATGCACAGAGCAAGACAGATAAGAAGCTCAAAAGGCTAGAAGAAGGTGTAGGCCAGAAAACCGAGCAGCTAGGCAGAGAGATCTGCAACCACGCAGTGTTAGAGAGACACAAATTTAATTTCAGAGCCCATCAATGATATGAAGTTCCAGAAAATACCCTGGCTGTCAGAGGCAACACTTAAAGGACAACAGCCTGAGAGCAAATAAAAATAGTCCAGGTCCTTAAAACACTGCAGCCAAGACTAGAATCAATTCTATCCCCAATGGCCTTCAGGTGATTTTCCCCTGTGCTAATTGCCTATCATAACCTAAAATTAATCACCTCTATGAAGATAATGTTATGATTATTCACAATGTCTAGCAGTCAATTAAAAGTTGCAGAATGTTCCTAACACAAAGAAATGATAACGTCTAAGGTAATGAGTTACCCCAATTATCAAAACATCACAAGTGCGTACCCCATAATATATACAATTATTATGTACCCACAATAATTAAAAATAAAATAGTACCTTTAGTCTTTAGGACATGTGATCACAGTGTAACTAATAAAATAGTAGTAAAGCTACAAAATAAAAATTAATAAGGGCAAAAATTTATAATTCATACCAAGAAACATTATTAAGAAAAAAAAATAGGACACAGAAAAAAAGAGGTGATTTAGACATTAGATTTATCAGATACATGTGTGAAAGTAACTATGATTAATGTCAAAAGAATGATAAGAAAATTTGGGGAAAAAAGTGGAATACATTTTAAAAGTGAAATAGAAATTATAACAACTAAAACTGCCATTCAACAGATGAGTTTATTAGTAGACTACATGAACAGACAAATATAAAATATGGAAATTAAAGCCTAAAGCATTTTAAAATTCATAAAACAATATAAGAAATATATGGAAAAGATTTAAAAGTTCTAAGATATACATAATCTATATCCTATTATAAAATGACAATATGAAGAATGTGCAGAAGCCATATTGAAGATATATTTCCTAGATTCTTCAAAGGCTGATGAGGTCTATCACCCCATATGTTGAAAAGTTCTATAACACCAAGCAGATAAAAGAATAAATGAATTCATACTTAATCACATCATAGCAAATCCACTCAACACCAAAACAGGAAAATGTCACAGATAGTCAGAGAAAACAGATACCATCAGTGAAACAAAATAAGATTGGGCTGATTTATCCATAGAAATTATGGCAGCCCAGAAAACAATAAAAGTATATCTTTTACTACCAAAAACAACATGGCCAGTGGGAATTACAAAGTCTTTGAAAATATCCTTCAGAAACAAAGTAATGTTGAGAAGTTTTAGATAAACAAAAATCAAGAAAATTCACCACTAGCAGAATTTCCTAACAAAATTACTATAAGAAGTTCCTCAAGTAAAAGGAAAACATTCTGAAGCAGAAACACAATGTGCAAAACAGAGTAAAGGGTGCCCAAAAGGTGTAAATATGTAGATAAGTATAAAACAATAGTGACATGGTGCAGAGTTCAACATTTAATGGAAATAGATGACACCAATGACGTGAAAGGCAGAATGTTGGAGAATGAAGTTAAAGTACTATAAGTTTCCAGCATGGTCAGAGAATTGGTGAAGTAATATTTTTTATTAGACCCATAAGTCACAGGTAAGCATTTGATAACAATAAAAGAAAATATAACAGTCAAGATAATAGAGATGAAAATAAAGGTATAAAAATATTTATGACACTAAAGAAAATTATGTAGTAAGATAATGGGTGTGAGAAAGTGATTGACTTTTGTGACCCATTTGCATATGTAGAGTACTTCCACCTGCTCATTCAAAATGTTCCCAGACGGGCAATACACTGAACTGTAAGGCAAATCTCAACACATTTTCAAGGAACTGAAATTATACAAAGATTATTTTCTGACCATATATTCCCCATGTGTTTGGAAATTAAGCAATATAATTTTAAATTAATTCACAGATCAAAGGGAGAATGATGCAAAACATTTAAAATCTTTGAACTCATGATAACAAATATAAGACATAATACAACCTGTCTGGTACAGTAAAAAGCATCCTTGAAAAAAAGAATAAATGATCTTTGGTTAATCTATTAGAAAAGGAAGAAGTTTGAAAAATCAATGATTTGAGAACTCAACTCAAGAACTTAGATAAAAATTCAATAAATTGAGTCCCCAACCCAATATAAAGCAAGGAAGTAGAAAGGAACCAATACATTAGGAATAAAAATTAATGGAATAAACACAGGTATTCACTAGAGAAAAAAAAAAAAGAAAGTTGTTTTTGTCAAAATATTAATAAAATGAATACTCTTCCATGAAGACTAATAAGGAAAAAAGAATAGAACACAAATTATCAATAATAGAAATGTACATAGGGGCATCATCTCAGATTTTACTACTATTTAAAAGACAATAAGAGGAAATTATAATAATTTTATATCCTGGGGCATTTTCTCTGATAACAACCTTGTTCCAGATACCAGCCAGGTGTCAGAGAATGAGATCCAATTCTCACCCCATCTACTCAGAGTTAGTGTAGATTCCATGAGCTCAGGGGCTCAGTACTGAGTGCAAGATTGGTCTCACTTCAGCTGCCAATTGTAAGTCCTGGGCCACCAACATCTCTGACCAACCAGCAGCAAAGCAAATGTTCCCTGGACCCTTCTTCTGACTCAAGAATTTGCTAGAACAGCTCAAAGAACCAGGAAAATAGTTTACTTACATTGACTGGTTTAAAAAAATACAACTAATAAAGAGCCAAAAGGAAGCAATGCACAGGGCAAGTGGTAGACGGTGGGGGTCGCTGGAGCTTCCCTACCCTCTCAGGTGCACCAACTTCCAAACACCCACCTTGGAAGATTTCTCCAGCCCTCCCCCCACCAGCTTTTCATAGAGTTGGGCTGAAAGTTCCACCTCTTATATCAACTTGGTCTTTCTGGTCAACAGCCCCACCCTGAGTCTATCTAGGATTTCCACCCTACATCACTTCAGTAGCATAAACTGAGGAGTGATGGAAGGGGGCTCATGAATGACAGCACTGGAGACTAAGATTAACACATATGTTTAGATTATACTGCAAATGCCAACAAATACGTCAATTGAGATGAGTGGGAGCAGATTCTTTAAAAACACACTTGACAGAAACTACTTAGGAAGAAATAAGAAATCTGAACATTTTTCCAAATTTTACTAAGTTTTTCATTTTAAACTTTCTCAAATTAAATCTCCAGACACAGATGACTTCATTACTCTATCAGTGTATTCTTCCAAATATTAAAGTAGAAATTAACACAACCTCACACAAACTCATATAGACAATAGAAAATGAGATAATCCTTCTCAATTAATTTATGAGGTCAGAGTCATGATAAAACCAGACCCTTCTGGGCCTGCCAAACAACAATGATGGCTGCAACCAAAAAAAAAAAAAAAAAAAAAAAAAAAATAGCTGGACGTGACTGGAGCCAGCTTTCCATAGAGGCTCCCATCCAGAAGGAGAGTTAAAAGACAGAAGTTTAGCAAGTAAGCCGACGGTTTGGAGCTGAACCAAGAGAGAAGGATGAGGAACACACATCAACCCTGCTGAGGCAAGCCACAATCTGAAGGATACAAATAAAAGGTACCAAGCAGACGGGAGTCCCCTCTGGCATGAGAAGGGCTCACAGTACTCCATACAAACAAGTGAACAAAGTTCAAACGCCCTCCCACTTTATCCCACGGGAGAGAACCTCTGAAAACTGGGCCTACTTCCCCTACTAGGGTGCCATGGCATTCTCCTGCCAGGCATAAAACTGTATAAAACTGTATGTATATTCTACCTGCAATTCTGAACTCCCAGCACTCCTCTCCTCTCACTCTGAAGTCTGGCAGCCTGTCTACCATGGAGTCCAGATTCTTGGGTATTTTTTTAAGAGGTGTGGACAGGGCATGGACTGCTGTTAGTCAGTGCTGATTCTGCAGCACAGGAGTAGGGAGAGGATGGTCAGCTGAGAGGGAACCATACGGGAGCAGCACCCTAAGGCACAGAGCAGCAGGCAAGGTGGGAAAAATAGGGCTCACACCCCTGGGGATATTCCAGAGTCACACCCCCTGTCTCTCTGGGCAACCAGAGCAGGCCAGGCATCTTCTTTGGTGGCAGCCACTGGTAGAACAGATCTGAGATGGAAACACAGGCCCTGTGAGTAAAGTGTATGCCTGAGGCAGTACTGGCCTGGGCAAAGACTAGGAACTAGAAAATGCACAGACAGAGCCGGCAGATTCCCAGGGTGGAGCTGACCCAGAGGCCCACTTTACTGAGCCTAAGATGTACCTGACCCTCAGGGGATCATAGCTGAGACAAAGGCGGAGGCCAGGCAGAGGCTGGAACTGACAGCTGAGTCTGAGCGTAATCGGCCCACCCCAACTCAAACAGCAGCTGAGACCGGGCAGCAGCACAGACCATGGCAGAGTCCCAGTTTCAGTGAACTCAAACAGCATCTGATCCACAAAGGAATATATCTGAGACAGAAATTCTGTGATTTTGTGAAGTTGTTCTGTTCTGTCAGCAACATCAATCAGGGGCAGGGCTGGAACTGAGTGAACCACCCCAGCCTCCATGAAGCACCCAACGTTGTGAGGCTTCACTTCCCCCTGCCGGATAGTGGCAGAGAGTAATTGCCTGGGTGAGGAGACATAGATCTCCCTGTGACTCAGGCAGGTGCAAACCCCTGGAGCATCTGCTCATTGGAGGGAACTCAGTCACAGCCCTGAGGGGTTAACAGTGACTGGGTGTGACAGAGGTGCAAGGTGGGGAAGGAGGCATCAACATTCCCAGACTAATTTATTTGCTGGGTGGGTCATTCTGACCTCATGGAGCACCGGAACAAGTTATACTTGAGCTACCAGCAGACCCAGGTGATCTAGTTGCCGGAGACCTTTGGAACTCTCCCACCTGAGACAGGTGCTGACTGAGACAATTGATTTGGACCTCTTGAAATGGGCCAATCACCAGAGGACTATCTAAGTGGTACTCTGGGTGTGTGGTTGTGGGAAGGTTTGATTGTCCTTTTCTAATTGTTGCCTGTGGGGGGCAGGGTGACTTAATTGCTCGTATATCTTCACAGCTGAGCCTTCAACCCAAAGTTACTGATTCACTAGGGTAGGACAGAGAAAAGCTGAAAATAAGACAGAGCCACTTAGCCCCACCAAACCAAGCAGGTCCCTAGTTTCTCGGGCTGTAGCACTGTACTGATCCTTGGCAAAGCTCTAGGGGAAAAGATATAGACACCAGTCCCAGCTTTTGGGCAAAGGACTGGTCAATCACTACTCCTGGAGACTCCAACCCAACTTTTCTTTATCTACTCATCTAGTCAAATGGTGTGAAATAATCATGGGGCAGAATTAGCAGAAAAACTCTGGTAACATGAATAACCAGAATACATCAACCCACCACCCCAAAAGGAAAGATATGGAGGATACAACTGAAGATCCCATTCATAAACAGATGGCTGAGATGTCAGAAATCAATCAGAATTTGGATTTCAAACAAGATTAATAGAATTGAGGAACAATTGGAATTAAAAATTCCAGGTGCATTTCAAAAGTTGTCTCAAGAATTTAATGAATTCAAAGATAAAATCACCAAAGATTTTGACAAATTGAGAAAAGAATTTGCAGCCCTCAAATATGTGAAAAATAATGTAGAATCCCTCAGTAACAGAATGGAGCAAACAGAAGAAAGGATTTCTGACATTGAAGGCAAAGCTTTTGAACGCTCCCAAACTCTCAAAGAGGAAGACAAATGGAGGCCAAAAATAGATGATTCTTTTAGAGAGCTCTGGGATAATTTGAAGAAGACTAATATTCGCCTCATATGAATCCCTGAAGGTGACAAAGTGATTTCACAAGGCAGAGGCTCTTCTTCATGAAATTATGAAAGAGAATTTTCCACACATGCCAAGAGATTCTGAAATTTAGAAAGCAGACAGTTTCAGAAACCCAGCATGACTCACCTTGAATAAGACATCCCCCAAGCACATCATAATTAATTTCACTAAAGTTAATATAAAGGAGAAAATTCTGAAAGCACACAGACATAAGAAAACCACAAACTACAAGGGGAAGAATATTAGAATGACTGTAGATATCTCTGCTGAAACCTTTCAAGCCAGAGGAGGGTGGTCATTGACTTTTAATCTTCTAAAACAAAATAACATTCAACCCAGGATCCTGTATCCAGCTAAACTGAGTTTCATTTATGATGGAGAAATTGAATACTTTAATGACATTCATATGTTGAAGAAATTTGCCATAACTAAACCAGCTCTCCAGGATATTCTCTGACCTATTCTCCATAATGCCAGCGCAGTCCTCCACCACAAACGTAAACTCACTCAGAAACTTTTGATCAAACTCCAACTTCCACAGTGGGGAAAGGATTAAAAATGTCCACTGGACTTTTGAAAAGCTAGATACCCAAAATTCTACCAGGCTTATCAATATTTACAATTAATGTGAATGGCTTAAATTGCCCTCTAAGGAGGCACAGGTTGGCTTACTGGATACAAAAACTCAGGCTAGATACCTGCTGCATACAAGAATCTCATCTTACCTTAAAAGATAAATATAGACTCAGGGTGAAGGGATGATCATCTATACTTCAGGCAAATGTAAATCAGAAAAAAAGCAAGAGTTGCATTTCTATTTGCAGATACAATAGAATTCAAACTGACAAAAGTAAGGAAGGATAAGAATGGTCACTTCATATATATTAAGGGTTAATACTCAATATGATAAGATTTCAATTATTAATATTTATGCACCCAACCAGAATGTGCCTCAATTTATAATAGAAACTCTAACAGACATGAGCAACTTGATTTCCTCCAGCTCCATAATAGTTGGAGATTTTAATACTCCTTTGCCAGTGTTGGATAGATCCTCCAATAAGAAGCTGAGCAAAGAAATATTAGATTTAACCTAACCATCCAAAATTTGGATTTAGCAGACATCTAGAGAACATTTCATCCCAACAAAACGGAATACACATACTTCTCATCAGCCCATGAAACATACTCCAAAATTGATCACATCTTAGGTCACAAGTCTAACCTCAGTAAATTTAAAAGAATAGAAATTATTCCTTACATCTTCTCAGACCACCATGGAATAAACATTGAACTCAGTAACAATAGGAATCTGCATGCTCATACAAAAACATGGAAGCTTAATGACCTTTTGCTGAATAATAGCTGGGTCATAGATGAGATTAAGAAGGAAATTACCAAATTATTGGAAAAAAATGATAATGAAGACATGAATTATCAGAACTTCTGGGATACCACAAATGCAGTCCTACGAGGGAAATTTATAGTCCTGAAAGCCTTCCTCAAGAGAACAGAAAGAGAAGAAGTCAACAACTTAATGGGAAATCTAAAGAAACTGGAAAAGGAAGAACATTCCAATCCCAAACCCAGCAAAACAAAAGAAATAACCAAAATTAGAGCAGAATTAAATGAAATTGAAAACAAAAGGATTATACAACAGATCAATAAATCCAAAAGTTGAGTTTTTTTAAAGATCAATAAAATACATAAACCTCTGGCTAACCTAACCAGGAAAAAAAAAAAGAGTAAAATCTCTAATTTCATCAATGAGAAATGACAAAGATGAAGTAACAACAGACTTCTCAAAAATTCAAAAAATTATTAATAAATATTAGAAGAAACTTTATTCACAGAAATATGAAAATCTGAAGAAAATTGACCAATACTTGGAAGCACATTACCTTCCAAGACTTAGTCAGAATCAAGTGGAAATGTTGAACAGGACTATATCAAATTCTGAAATAGAATCAACTATACAAACTCTCCCTAAAAACAAAAGCCTTGAACCAGATGACTTCACATCAGAATTCTACCAAATCTTTAAAGATTCTACCTATATTACTCAACCTTTTCCAAAATATAGAAAAAGAAGAAATACTACCCAACACATTCTATGAAGCAAACATCACCTTGATCCCCAAACCAGGAAAAGATCCAATCTGAAAAGAAAATTATAGACCAATATCACTAATAAATATTGATGCAAAAATATCCAACAAGATCCTAACAAACAGAATCCAGCAACACAGCAAACAAATTATACACCATGACAAAATAGGTTTTATCCCAGGGTCCCAAGGCTGGTTCAATATACATAAATCTATAAATATAATTCATCACATCAACAAATTAAAAAACGAAGACCATATGATTTTCTAAATTGATGCAGAAAAAGCTTTTGATAATATCCAGCATCCCTTTATGATCAGAACACTTAAGAAAATTGGTATAGAAAGGACATTTCTTAAACTAATAGAGGCCATCTACAGCAAACCCACAGCCAATATCATATTGAATGAAGTTAAATTGAAATCATTTCCACTCAGAACAGGAACCAGGCAAGGTTGCCCACTGTCTCCACTGCTTTTTAACATTATAATGGAAGTTTTAGCTATCACAATTAGGGAAGAAAAGGTCATCAAGGGTATCCATATAGGGTCAGAAGAGATCAAACTTTCACTCTTCGGAGATGATATGATTGTATATTTGGAAAACACCGGGGATTCTACCACAAAACAGTGTTTCAGGTTACAAAATAAACACTCATAAATCGGTAGTCTTTATATATACCAGGGGTGGTGAACAAGTTCGACACAAAGAGCCAAAATTTTAAACTGTGAGAGTCAGAGAGCCATACCACGCAGTGACCTGCCAAAACAGACAAACACTCACACAAAAGCATATAATTTTAACAATAATATATTAAACACATAATATAACA
>CAUYPK010035434.1:0-12334 GCA_963574355.1 Loris lydekkerianus | reverse complement strand
GACCCTGTGTAGTTCCTCTGGGGCTGCTCTAGCTAGGGAGTTCTGGTTGTGGAAGCAGCTCTGGTGTGTGACACACCCAAATCCAGCAACAGGGCTGGTGGTGGTGTGCACCGTTCTTGGAGTGCCTGGTGCCCAGTGACTTTGGCACAGAGAGCCCAAGGCTCCAGCAGTCTCTGGCCAGGAGAAGGGCTCTGCACCGAGGCAGGGAGGGCTCCAGAAGGCATGCAGCTACCAGGGTTTCTGGCCAGATGAACAGGCTAAGGTGGAGGCTGGGAGGACACAGAAGGGAGGACACAGGGTTGCGTGGCTCCCACAGTTCCTAGTCAGAGAATGCGGAGGCCCGGTGGGTGCAGGTCACTGGTCGGGGGTTGCTGCACAGCTCTTATGGAGGTCTGGGTGGCACCAAGCCCAGGAGTTTGAGGTTGCTATGAGCTGTGACGTCACAGCACTCTACCCAGGGCAACAGCCCAAGGTTCCAGTGTGCCAAAACCATCTCACTCTGCCCCTAAGGATTAAGGCTGTAAGGCAGCTCGATCCCCGCCTTTAGGCTGCTCAGTCACTAGGTTACTTTGTCCCGCCGATCCTTGCTCTGGGACCCTGAGGGCAGAGCTTGCCGGGGCAGTTTTTTTCCCAATGACTTCCTGAGCCCAGCTCAGTGGCTCAGTCTGGGGTCCCAGACAATCCCCAAAGTTCTCCACACTCCTGCTCAAGCTCTCCCCAAGGCAGTTCAACTGAGTGCCAAGTCCAAGAACTCCAAAACAGTTCACAGGTAAGGCCCTTCTGGTTTGCAGTCTCACTGCTGCTTGTACTCATGGTTGCCAGTGTGATTAGGTCGATCAAACACACGCAACCACTTGCCAGTTCTCCACTGTTTTTGTCCTCCTCTTGGGGTCCAGAAGTCCCTTGCTGGTATCCTCAAAGGGATGATTATAGGCAGATCCCACTGGCCAGAGATGCCTGGAGTCCTGTCTCCCCAGACTCACTGTGCCCAGTTGCAGGGAAGTTGTTACTCGGCCGCCATCTTTAATCCTCCTTCCAATATCTTTTTTTTTTTTTTTTGAACATATATATATATATTTATAAAACAAAGAGACAAAAAAATGGAACGCTTCACAAATTTGTGTGTCATCCTTGCGCAGGGGCCATGCTAATCTTCTCTGTATCATTCCAATTTTAGTACTTGTGCTGCTGAAGCGAGCACAACATTAGGAACTATCTTGAAATTGTTTTTCAAAAAGAGCCTTTAATCTAAGTTTAAACTGTCAAATAACATCACTGATGTACCTTTATAAGTACATTTCTAATTGTATTGAATAACTGTATTTCTATAATAATTGATTCAATGGACAAATAAATTTCCTTTTCCCTGAGCCATCCACCAATAGCCCTTATTGCAGGAAAGGAAAAATCCCAACACTTTCCCAAATTTATTGCAAGTTTATGATCAGTTTCCGGCATGGATTTTGTTTGGGGACAGGGGGACAATAACAGCTTCGCTGCACTCATGAACCACATAAAGAACAAACTTTCATATCACATAACACAGACCGAATAAAACAGAGCTCCATCCTTTTCTGTTTTACACTTTGTTCTCTTCCTAGTCTGGTTGCAGAAGCCGTTGGGTGATTTCCATTCAAAATAGCCCCTGAATGGATGTGAGATTTTACTTAACCCAGGCACTTTACAGGCCTGGTCTTGACATATCTATATTCTTCCCTACTCATTAGGGTACTGAGTTGCCATAAAGATAAACCAGGCACACAGTCCTTAGACATTAGGGTTAATTTCTAACTTACCCTCCTGTGTCTTTCTTGGACCATCACAAACACACCTGGTATCTAATTTGGTCTACTCTTAGAAAAGCTTGGTATGATGTACATCAAACAAAGTGGTTCTTCAGGCAGCCATATGCTAAACTTTCAGAGATCTTGGAGTCCATTTTTCCATTAATTGGTGCAGGATTTTAGAATCAAGCAAGCAAGTTAAAAGTAGACGTCAACATTATAATAAAACTAATTCTGTCTTTTGCTGTTATTTCTGCATCACTCATAGAGAAAAGTATTCTTTAAAATTAAAAACTGAGAACAATGACTGAAGAAGAAAGGCTTTTGTTTGGAAACTTCTGGGGAAACTTTGCACCTTTCCTTTGCATCAAATATCTATCCAGAATGGATTGTCTAGAAAAGCAATCCCTGGATTTAGAATCATCCCACTCACCTTGTTTCTACCAGGAAAAGGTTTTCTTGCCACAGTAGTGCTATAGAAGACTCTTGTTGGATCTTGACTGGGTAGAAGGGACAAAGAACAATTTGGGAGAAAGGGAGAAGGAGGAGTGGATCCATGCACAGAGAAGATGTGTCGCAAAGGAGACATTCAACATTGGCTCTATTTAATCTATCATATAATCAAACTTGAAAGAGTTACTTTCAGATTCACAGCATCTCAAAGTTGTAAATTATTGTAGGAAAGAAGTTAAACACAAAGAAGCAAGCGACACGTGAGTACAGCGGCTTTGCAGGCAGAGCCGCATCAGAGGACACATGCAGTTTTCTTGTTTCTTTCTGACCAGTCGAGCTGCCGCATCTTAGTCACGGCATAACTTCAGAGGCATCTCATTCACATCTTAAACTAAGAGATGCAGGAAGACAGTAGTGAGCTATGAAGAAAGACAGATTTCTGAGAGCATTAGAGACTGTAAATTTACTTCTGCCTGAAGCTACAAACGTCCAAATAACCTCTTTGGAGATCAAGGCAGCATGAGGTGAGATTATGTCATTTATAACCAATAGATCCATTAATTATAGCCAAAACAAAAGGGGTATACTTTTGATTATATTCTACTTTATGAGCTGAATCTATGGTGCATAAATGCATTTTTTAGTCAAAATGCACAGAAGAATGGAAAGGCAGATAATCATTGCTCTGCTTTATAATGAAAAATAAAAACCATATTAATTCTATGCTTGTTTTATATATTCTGGAGTGGAAAATTTTCAAAAAAGCTAAAAATTCATAATCTCTCACATAAATTTAGGAACTCATTATTTTTACTCATTTCTAAATTTATTTTATTTTTGTTTCCATTTTTTTCTATTTTTACTTTGTTTCACATTTTTGTACACTATTACATCATATGGTAGGAACAATTTTATGTTCTTTTATTGCTAAAAATTCTTGGTATTTATAGTTTGAATTGATTATCCACACCAGGGATATACCATACTTAATTTTATAATGTGCCTGGTTTCACATACTTTAATTATTTCCAATTTTTTTTTTTTTTTTTTTTAGGCACAGCCTCAAGCTGTTGCCCTGGGTAGAGTTCCATGGCATCACAGCTCACAGCAACCTCCAACTCCTGAGCTCAAGTGATTTCTCCTGCCCCCACCTCCCAAGTAGCTGGGACTACAGGCGCCCGCCACAATGCCTGGCTATTTTTTGGTTGTAGTTGTCATTGTAATTTGGCAGGCTCTGGCTGCATTCAAACCTGCCAGCTCAGGTGTATGTGGCTGGCACCTTAGCCACTTGAGCCACAGGCACCAAGCCAATTATTTCCAATTTTTAATAAACAGCATTATGGTAAATATCTTTAAACATAAATTTTAATTCCAATTTATCCTCATTTGATTAAGATAGCATTTGGGGTTCAATAGGTAAAACAGTTTACAGCCTTTTTGTTCCTTACCCGTCTTATTAACACAGTTCCTTTAAAAGGTTTTCTAAATTCGCTATATTCCTTAACTCCTCCCTTACTTGAACCCAGTCCAAGCAGATTTTTATCCCTACTGGAATCACTCTGTTAAGGTCACCACTGACTTGCACAGCCACGAAACCAATGGCCTATTACCATTCCTATCTTATTGAATCTCTCAGAATGGTTTGACGTTATGACTATTTTCTACCAGAAACTAGGGATACTGTCCCCTCCAGGTTTGCCTTCACCCTCACAGTCCACTGCTCCTCACTCTCCTTTTCTAGCTCATCCTCTTGCTGACCTCTTGATGTTGCATATCTCAGTGCTTAGTCCTCACACAGATACTCTCAACCTTCTCTCTCTAAGTGATCTCATCCAGGAACATGGCTTTCATTACCACCTATGCATTGATGGTTCCCAATTGTTCACCTTCATCCCAGCCCTCTCCACTGAAAGCCAGGCTTATACATGCTATAGCCAATGTAACACCTGCTCTGTATGTCTAACTGGCATCTAAAGTTCAGCATATCTAAAACATGGTGCCTGATTCCATGTGGCCCTCTCACACTCTTCCCCATTTCGAGAAAATGCTGATATCATTCACCTAGTTACCACAGCCCAAAATTCTGGAATCTACATTAACTTTTCTCTTTTTTCTCACACTCCATGTTGTCAATAAACTAGTCCCACTAGATTTATTTTCTATCGAAAAAAATCTGACTATTTTTCAACTCAGTATCGGTGTTACATGATGGTGTCCAGGGACAGCCACTCATTTCATAATCCTAATTCTAAGGTGGATAAAGGAATGAACCTGGCATTGAGGCTGTTGCTAAATGAAATATTAAATATATCTTTTTCTTGCAATATATTTTGCCTTTGCTACTAGGGACTTCGCCTTAGAAGCCAGAGCTAAGTAATTGTCTTTTTATTTGGTACCTTGAACATTTTTTACACTCAGAGAAAGGCACAATTCAGGAGGGTTGAGACGTATACTTTTTCTTGATTGGGATGAAGCAGTGGGATGAAAGGGTGATGATGGAAAGAGAAATGAGAAAAAAGAAGCAGCAGCAGCATGACATCTGAGCCTCTAGCATGTTCTAGAGCAGACCAATTTTAGGAAAGTCGTCATACACGTTCAAGAGTACATGACCACAGTCCGTATGAAGAGTACTGGTTTCAAACTGAACCCAATCACATTCACATTTGTTACCAGCAAACTGATATCTAGAAGGAATATAAGTTATTCCAACATATTCACTGAAAAGTCATCATCCCCCCCCCCCACTGATTTGAGATGTTGTTTTTATCATATATTACATGTTCATATACAGCTAGGCCTAATTACTGATTTGCTACCCTTTTAATTGACCTGTCTACCTATTCTTAATTTTCACTTAGGAATTTTCTTTCCTTACTCTTCTTTTCACTGCTCTGCAGTAGTAAATGTGCTCTCTTCCTACACACTTTTTGTTAAACTGTTTGTTTTGACATAAGAATTACATCAATTCTTTATTTTCTTTCTTTCTTTCTTTCTTTTTTTTTCCAGTTTGGCCGGGGCTGGACTCAAACCCACCACCTTCAGTATATGGGGCCTGCACCCTATCCACTGAGCCACAGGCTCTGCCCTTTTTTTTTCTTTTCATCAATTCTTTTTTTAATGTTGTTTATATTATCCCCAGTCTTTTGGTTATTATGGTGTTTGATTTCTTTTAGGTGTTCTGTTATACAATCATCTCCTCTGCAAATTTGCAGATGATATTTTTACCTCTTTCTTTCCAATTCTTATGCTTCTAATTGTTTTCATCTGGGCTGAGGGAGCGCTGCTTATCAATCACACACAAGGTTGAGCAGCAGCAGAGGTGATGGGGCTCTTCATCTTCCTCTTGCTTTAGTAGGAAATCTTCTTGTGCTTCCCCATTAGTCGGTGCTGGTGTGGAGTTGTGACATAAGCACTTTTATGTTACATAATTACTTATTAATTTCTGTTTGTGATGACTTTTGTCTGTCTTCATTTTTTTTTTTTGGCCGGGGCTGAGTTTGAACCTGCCACTCCTGGTATATGGCAGGTATAGGCCAACGCCGTACTCCTTGAGCCACAAGCACCGCCTTTGTGATTTTTTTTAACATGAATGAGTGTTATGTTTTGTTAAATGCCTTTCCTGCATCAAGAGAGATAATCATGTGATTTTTCTTCTCAGCTCCTGTGCCAGTTTTTAAGCTACTGACTGGAAGCTGCAAACACGTTGCTCTCAATGCTTTGCTCCCATAGGTGAAAGTACGGTGCCCATTAAGCACTCCCCTTAAAGTTAATTAAGTTTGGGGTGTGTTTTTCTCATCTCCCCAACTGTCCGGGTAGCATATTCCATTGTGTACACTTTCTGCAGGGTCTCACATTGTTAAGTCGAATGAACATTTTGAGGTAACAGCACTCCCCAGTTATTGTTTACCTGCCACCACCTCTGCTTATCATTGCTCATCAATATCTTCAATCATCTTCATCTAGACATATGCCTGCGATACTTACCTGGACTGTTGAAATCACCATACTGGTGATAGGACAGGAGAAAATTCTAAGGGAAACATTCATTTAAATGTTACTTCACAAGCAACTGGTTTAGATCCTGACTAAAATTCCCTTCTTGGAGAACATTATCCATAGACAGGAATATGTTTAAAAAATAACAAAAAAAACTAGGAACTTTTCTAGCATTTCTGTGGTTTCAGACTTAATGTGATTTGGGGATTCTCTGATAGGGAAAAAGAATAATCATAAGGATATTTGCAGCTGTCACCACCCTTCCATCACTGTGTAACACCAGGGCCCTCCTCTCACTTGCCAAGTTCTAGTCAAAGGAGAAGATGGGTAAGTAAGAAGGACTTTATGCCATGGCTCGTATAGAGCAGACTGCCCACAGATTCATCCATGGTAAAGCACCCAGGAAGCAACTGGCTATAGAAGCCACTTGCAAGAGTCCATCCGCTATTGGAGGTGCAAAGAAACCTCAACACTACAGGCATGGTACCATGACACTCTGAGTTAGAAGTTATCACAAGTCCACTGAACTTCTGATTCACAAACTTTCTTTCTAGCTTCGGGTGGGGAAATTGTTCAGAACTTCACGACACATCTGCACTTCCAGAGTGCAGCTATTGGTGCTTTCCAGGAGGCAAGAGAGGCCTATTTGGTTGGCCTTTCTGATGGCACCAACCTGTGTGCTCTCTATACCAAACATGGAACAATTACGCCAGAACACATCCAGCTAACATTTTGCCTAGGTGGTGAACATGGTTAAGAATACATGATGGGGAAACATTTCATTACCAAAAAAATTCTTCCTGCTATTGGTAGTTTTGAAAGTTAGATTTTTTTTCTGTAGAGTCAAAAGTACATGGTTACAAGTGGAAAAATAGAGCATAGAAATCAGGTATTGACAGTTGTTCCATTTTTATTTGTATGTGAATTTCTAATATCAATGCAAGGATGTGAAGCATTAAGGCAAGTCAAAAGGTTTTAGTGAACAAATTTCAGAACTTCATAACAATTATAAATGACTGTGTTAAATTTTTCTGGACAATGTCAGCATTTCGATTGTAACGTAAAGCAAATTTCTTGTTGACAGCATTTAAATGCTGTTAGTAGCATTTTAATTAGACAGTAGATTCCATCCATTCACTATGCTTACAATTTGTCCTACATGCAAATACTTGCAGTTAATGTGGTCTGTCTTCTGTGCTTTTCTTGTACATTTGCTTTTAAAATACATTAAATTTCAAAAATAATAAGAACATAAGATTTCCAGGAAAGTGCACCAATTTACAGACAGCCAGATTCTCCAGTGACTATTTCATGTGTCTATTGTTTTCTTCTCAGACAGAAAAGTGAGGTCAGGGGCAGGGAGTGTCCACTCTTAACCAGACCCTGGATCTCCAAGAAGAAAGCTGTCTCCAGTCAGAGGTACAATAACACTGCACCTAGAAGTAGCTAGGGGAACACCAAGAGAATTAAACTCTCCCTGTTTTACCTAATTCCATACATGAAGAAAAATGGAAGAGTAATATTCACAATTAACCTTTACTTTCCACAGATTCTCAGCATGGAGGCTCAGCCACATGCCTCAAGATAACAGTAAGAAGCAAAGGGAGAAAAGAATGGAGAAAAATTTTCCATGGCCAGGGCTTTATCCAGGAAACATACCTGAGAAGATGTGGGCAAGTGGTAGGCACCTAGAATCAGCAGGGTGAGAACTGGAGGCAAAATATAGGAGAGAGCTTTCTTCCCCAGCCTCTCCTCATCTTCAGTCCCTAATCATTGCTACAAATACCAGAAACCCTAAAACAAAGTTTCAGAAAACTAATTGTGTAAACACAAGGAATTGCCAAAATCTACATGGGAGCCCAGATCTAAATATAAGAAGCACTTAGATGTTTGCAGAAGCACTAGTGTGTTCACAGTTAGCCAGATACCAAGCTTCTTTCTGACATCTGAAAACATATTAAAAGAAAGATAGTATAATTTCCTTCGTTTTATTTTTAGAGAGAATCTGAGAGAAAAATCTAACTCTAACTCTTTTAACTAATTTAACACTGTTCAGAATGAGAAATATTTTGCTTAAAGATAGAAACGAAAATAAATCACAATTTAAAAGTTCAGACCACAAGGGGGCAGTGCTCCCATTGATAAAGACACCACAGGAAACTAGAACCTGGTGAATGGAGCAGTGGGAGGGAGGACATTCAAGGATGTGTTTAATGTGACAGTGACATTTTGATTGGCTGTAAAAATAGAATGAGGATCCCTGGGGCTTCCAAACCAAAAGAGCCGAAAGAACCCAGGAGAATGAACTAGTGCCATTGAACATGGTCAGTTCCAGGCCTCACTCGAAGAAGAAAAAGACTGGAAAGTGCTCTGAGTGCTTCCCTGATGCTCCTGTGTGCACAGCTGACCTGGGGTGGGGAGGGGGTGGGGAGGAGAGACGAGGGGAGGAAAGGCACAAGCAACAAGGATGTGGGGGCAGCCCTGGCCCTGAAACCTAACAGGATCCCAGGGACAAACTGGGGTCTCCAAGGAACGTAAAACTGATAAATTCTAAAACAAAACTAAACAGTTTCTGCACGGAAATCTTTCATTCCTCTGGAGCAGGGGCAAATGCACCAAGGGGACAGAGTCCTCCTTCCCTGAAAGTACAGGAAGGCGACAGCTTCACACTGAACTGCAGTGACACAGACAGCGTTTCTGATTCCCCCTCCACCCCCCAGGGTTTAGGTGGGACCCCGAGGGAGGCCTCATGTCCCTGATACAAATGCCATCAAATGTGAGGGAGGAGGTCAAGGGAGGATCCACAGCCAGGCTTAATAAAGGAGATCAGCACTTCTCCCTGCTCATCCAGGAGTCCCAGCTCCAGGACTCCATCATGCTCTTTTGTGCAGCAGCCCACAGGGCCCCCTAGACTCCTGCACCTGCACCTAAACCTTGCTAGGGGTTTTATAAGGGGCCTGAGACAATTCTTCTAAGTTTGCTGTGAGCAAAAAGAAATATGAGGGACCTTTTTATAATGTAATGTCAAACATTTCCAAGTTTGAAGACCATGTGCACAGGGATGGTGCTTTCAGATACTCCCTAATGTATTTAGTTTCTCAGTGTGAAGCACTTATGCTCTTAAAATTAGTTCAAGACTTAAGGCTTGATATCAAAAAAGAGAACACTAAAGGACGATGGAAGAACAGAGTAAAATTCTTGCCTTTGAGCTCCTTTGTAGTCTTTTGCAAACATACAGAAAATACAAAATCTTTTTGGGTTTTTTTTTTTTTTTTAAGACAGTTTCACTTTGACATCCTTGGTAGAGTGTCACAGAATCATAGCTTACGGCAACCTCAAACTCTTGGGCTCAAATAGTGCTCTTTCCTCAGGCTCTCAAATAGCTGGGACTACAGGTTCCCACCACACCATCTGACTATTTTTAGAGACAGGGTCTCACTCTTGCTCAGGCTGGTCTTGAACTCCTGAGCTCAAGCAATCCACCTGCCTTGGCCTCCCAAAGTGATGGGATTACAGTTGTGAGCCACCATGCTAAGCATGAAAATACAAAATCTTGAAAGCCATGACCATCAAGTTTAAAATACATATTTTGATATCCTAAAAACATTGACTTAGAAGATCAAGTACTAAAATCAGAGGTAGAACCCTGAGCAGGTGGGACAGGAGGAAGGCAAGTCACATTGAGAGTGATCAGAATGATGGAGCAATCAGTGCAGGAGGCAGCCTAGCTGATCATAGTGTTTCACGTCAACACCCACAAGAGAGTGCCCACGACCAAGGAAGCACTAAACAACCGTGTGGACCCAGATGATTTTAGCCAGCCAGAGGAAATCTGTTCCTGCCCATTTCAGGACTTGAACAATACACCTTTGAATAGATTAGCCAAGAGGACAGAAATGAGGTTCTCCAGAAGCCCAGAAGCTTCTCACCAAGACTAATTTAACTACTTCTCCTGCCAAATATCCATCCTGTCCACAGTAGTCCATGAACCTTCAATACAGAATCATCCCACAAGGAGACCAACCACTGATTTCTTGGGGTAATGATAACATTGGACCACTTCCACCCTGGAGGTTTCGGAAATTTTTTTATTATTAATATATGTTCTGGGTCTGAGATTTTCTTCCTGGCACAGGGCCACATGTAGCCACATGAGGGCTCAGAATGTCTAATTGACTATTATGATATCCAAACAATCTCACATTCTTTTTCATCCACAGACCCACTTTACAGCCAAGGGGGTGTAACTATGGGCACACATCTGTTGGCTACATATATAGCATTAGCCACAGACTACTAGCCAAATAGAACTTAGAGTGACCACGTAAGGGCTCAGCTACAGCACCAGGTGAGGTAGGGCACTCTGAGAAATTGAAAGGTTATTTTTCAAGATAATGCTGTGTCCCTGTTGTATAAAATACATAGACTCGGACACCAAGGGGTGGAAGTAGGACTATCTCCCATCAACTCCCACATTCAATGGCCCACTCTAATGCTTCCTGTTCTCACGACTGTAGGTTCTGCTCAACTAGATGTCCTGCTGCCCTTTGAGGAAAAAAAGGTAGTAAGATGCTTCTACTAGGGAAACAGAAAAGGTTTTGCCAAACCTAAAGTTACATACATTGCCTGGATATTTGGGGATCCTCCTGCTAATAGACCAGAAGGCCAAGAAAGGAGTTAGTACACTGGCAGGGAAAATTGATCCTAACTATCATGTTACTGCCTAGTGAGAGCTGAGAAATGTGTCTAAAATGCAGAGGTTTCCCTGACATGATTTTCAGCACTTTTATGTCATGATTATGGTAAACAAGCAATTGTGGCAAATGGCCTGCCTAGAGCAGAATAGCCAGGGGCTTAGATGCCTCAGGGATGAAGGGCTCCAGAAGGTTACCTCCCTGAGAAAGAAATCTAGCCCAGTGGAAGTGTTAGCCAGAGGGGAAGAGAATCAGGAATGAACAGAAGATAATGGAACTTGTCCCAATAACCCTCCTAGTGTCTTTTTTTTAAGCACTAGTTAACTGAGTAGATTTAACAGAGCACAGGTGGATCCAAGCAGGGCAATGAATGAGCTGAACAGATGCTGGCGGTGCCCCACCTTCACCCCCTTGGCAGTCACCTCAACACTCTGAACACTGCTCTCTGAAAATCCCAGCAGCTCTGCAGACTACTTTCTGGCCATGGGAGCAAGGCAGACGATGTGCAGAGCAAGACAGAAATGCCAAAGGGTTAGTTCCCCAAAACAGTCCTTGATCAGTGATGGAGAATGAGGCTATAGATGACACTCAGCTTATTCATGCCTTATTAGGGTTTACTCCAAAGGGTGTGCTATAAGCACAGTTAGGCATTCCATGGACTGCTTTTAATTCTCTCTGAATTTAGTCAGTGTCCTTTCAATCATAAGATTATATTTTCTTTACATCTGCGGATATTTTGAGATATTATAAAAGTATAAAAAATTGAGTGTATTAATAGCTATATTCATACCACCCATAATGAAGTATCCTTATTTTATCAGATTTGCTTTGTCATTTTTATTTTTTAAAGAAGGAAGAAATGAAAAATCACAGAGTTTGTCACTGTAAATGAGATCCATCACTTTCTCCGACCTTTCCCCCCTCCTGGCCAAGATTAGGTTTTATCGAGAATAAACTTGCCAGCTCCATTTCCTCTTTACTACTGTCCTAGACTAAATGAATTCAGAAAAACTTTTACACTTTCATTGGAAATTATAACCAAGGCCTATTTTCTGAAATAAAGACTAAAGACATTAAAAACCTTTCCTTGTTGAAACATGATCATCGCCTCACCTGTCACAGAATTTCCTGCTTTGAAGGAGACTTGTCACCAAGCACAGAGGAGAACCCAGATCATAGCAGGGAACTTTTCACCCTGCAGGGGAACGCTGTCAGCATGACACCTGCTAGCTGGCTGTGGGCAGTGGTGGTCCCCACTTTTCTTGGTAAGGAAGGTGCAGGCCTTATTTATAATGGAATCTATCGGGGCTGTGAGTAAGAGGAAAGATGCACAGAACAGAACTGCCCTGTCTCTGAGAGCCCAGCTACCTGGACATAGAAAGCAGATATGTGCTGCCTGAGGCTTGA
>CAUYPK010035433.1:0-56009 GCA_963574355.1 Loris lydekkerianus | reverse complement strand
CCCCGGCCCCCTTCCCCCGTCCCCCTTCCCCCTTCCCCCTTCCCCCGTCCCTTTCCTTCCCGTCCCTTCCCTTCCTTTTTCCTTCCTTTTTCCTTTCTCCTCTCCCCTCTCTCCCTCTCCTCTCCCTCTCCTCTCCCTCTCCTCTCCCTCTCCCTCTCCTCTCCTGTCCTCTCCTCTCCCTCTCCTCTCCCTCTCCCTCTCCTCTCCTCTCCCTCTCCCTGTCCCCTCCTCTCCCTCTCCCTGTCCCCTCCCTCTCCCCCCTCCTCTCCCTTTCCTCTCCCTCTCCTCTCCTGTCCTCTCCCTCTCCTCTCCTGTCCTCTCCTCTCCCTCTCCTCTCCTTTCTTTAGTTTTTTAAGAGACAGAGTTCTACTTTTGTTGCCCTTGGTAAAGTGCCGTGGCATTACAGCTCACAGCAACCTCCAGCTCTTGGGTTTAGGTGATTCTTTTGCCTCAGCCTCCCAAGTAGCTGGGACTACAGGTGCCCGCCTATTTTTTGTTGCAATTTGGCTGGGGCCGGGTTCAAACTCGCCACCCTTGGTATATGGGGCCAATGCCCTACTCACTGAGCCACAGGCGCCGCCCTGTGCTTTTCTTCTTAGAACATACTATCCTAGTTAATGCTTGATTCAAATTGTGGTCTATTGTCCAGCAGCACCAATACCACCTAGGAGTTGCTAGAAATGCAGATTTTTCAGGCCCCATTCCAGGATCTAACTCTGTTACCAAGATCCCTGAGCTATTTGTTATATCTAATGGTTTAGAAGCACAGTGTTAAACCCTAAGAGCCAAGACTAAAATTTTTTAATGAAATACCAAGCTAGAGACTTTGGAATACAGTATTTTACTTACTGTGTCTCTTAAGATTTAAATAATCTCCAAGTGTGGGAGATAGCTACCAATTGTTTTGTGGGTATTTCCTGGCTCTGCCTATAGAGCCCATACTGGAGCCTTCCATAACTCCAGTGTACCTCTGCAGCCTCCTGTAGCCTCCTCTGTACCTTAAGTTACTCACAACCAACTCCTCGTCTCTTGCTTAAGATATTCCTCTCTTTCTAATAGCCAGCAAACATCTACTTAGGTTTCAAAATCTAGGTGAAGTACCTTCTTTAGGACTTCTTCCCCATTTTCTTCATATTGTCATAGTCTTATGCTGGTACCCCTGGTTGAGCACTGTATATATCTGACATAGGCTGACATTCAGTAAACATTTCTTGAATAGCCCCTAGGTTCTTGCTAACTAGCTGAGGTTGAGGCCAGCATTTTGTTGTCTGGGTTTATTGAGAAGAGTGACAGAAATTCTCTGAATGCTTAAAAACTTGAAATGTATGAACAATTTTAGTTATACAGTTTCTGTTCCTTTTATTATTTCATGGTACAAGGAGAGAGGGCTAGCTGTCCTTCCCTAGGTTTTTGATGGTTTATTTTCAAAGGGATACCAACTGCCACTAGCAATTTTGATAACCAGAGAGGCTAGCCCTTTCTGAGATTGGTGACCTGTTTTTTTTATAGCTGACTGTGTGTCTGTGCTTGCTTCCCTTGAATTTGTAGCCCAGGTATTTTCACAAAGTCTTGAAAAGGAAATCCCCTCCCTCTCTCCTATTTGCTCAGATGGCTAAGAGTAACATGTGTGCCGTGCTCTATGCATGTAATCATCCTTTCTCTAGGACGCTAGTTCTCTGACAGGACTGACCAATCCTATTCTCCATCTTAGTCATGCTGCTCCAGCCCTGGTATTGCCTGGTGCCTGCTGGAGCCTGTGCTGCTTGCAGCAGATTACCGTATGCTTGTTCCTGGGCCCATTTCCTGTTTCTATTCTAGTCACTTATGGCTCAGCTTCCTGCCTGTGTGTCTCACACAGATTCCTCTTGCTGGAACCTTTTGTTTTCTTCAGAATAAGCTCAGTCTGAAAAGCAGTTGAGCCTTACTTCTAGTATGAAGGTTCCTGGACTCATGTCAGTCCTACAAAGGACTGGAGGGACGGAAGTGCCACCTCCCTGCCAAGCATACCGTTTGAATTTGACCTTGTTTTTCAGTTTGTCCCCAGCTTTGCTACAGGAAGCTATAGACCAGAAATTGGTATTAAGAGATAAGTTGGGCCAGGGCCAGGCGTGGTAGCTCACGCCTATAATCCTAGCACTCTGGGAGGCCGAGGCAGGTGAATGCCTGAGCTAAAGAGTTTGAGAACAACCTGAGCAAGAACAAAACTCCCATTTCTACTAAAAATAGAAAGAAAACTAGCTGGCCATTGTGGCAAGTGCCTATAGTTCCAGCTACTCAGGAGACTGAGGCAAGAGGACCTCTTGAGCCCAAGAGTTCGAGATTGCTTTGAGCTATGACATCATGGCACTCTACCGCCAAGGTGACAGAGTGAAACTCTGTCTCAAAAAAGAAGAAAAGAGGTTAAGTTGGGCCAAACTTGCCCTCACTCACTAGCCACATGGGGGTCAGAACTGGTATAACTAGTATGCCCTGGCTCTTTTGTATCATAAACGTATTTCCTGCTGCTAAGGAAGACATTTGGTACTCTTGTCTAGCTCAAGCTTTCCTGAAGCCCAGATGATACTTACATTGGGTTGGACAGGTAATGCCGTCCTCAGCAGAATAACAGCCTGCAGAGAACATAGAGATGGAAAGCATGTGCTGATTCAACCTTCCATTCTGTGTGAGCAATTCATATCTTACCTACCCAATCCTCTCCCCTACACACATACTCGAAGCTTAGGGCAAGAGAAAGTGCAAGAAAGGAGGTTATTCTGGACAAACATGTTTAAAAGGTTAGGCTCCCCCTCCACACACACACACACACACACACACACACACACACACACTCTTCTTTAGAAAAACCACTAGCTTAGCAGAGAATATGCTTTATGAGCAAATCTGTTCTGTCTCCTTTACAGCTGCTCTTTGGGAATCATTTGATAATAAAGTTAGAGGTTTCTATACGGAACCCGAGGCCTAGGTATATTTAATGGAGAGGGATTTAATTTAGAGAATTAGGGGTTATAAAATCTTTGGAAGAAATGAAGAACCCTGCTGTAGACTTGGCCTAAAGAAATGGAATCCAGATTTGACCAATCAGAAGAACTTCTGCCTCTTAGCCACTATTAGACTGATTGCTCTTAAATCATGCCCTTAAACCTGTGATCCGGAGATCAGTACCCTGAAATCAAGAAGCAGTAGCTGCTGCTGCAAACAGCACCTAGTTAATTGGAGAATAGAACCAAAATGCTCCTGTACAAACAAGTGAAGGAGACAAATATGGTCTCTGCTATACTTCAATCGTATCTCCACTTCTAATTAGCAGAACCTGAGTTGTATCCAAAACCCATCTGTAAGGGATTCTTGGAAATTTAGTGGGGTTTTTTGTTTGTTTTTAATTTACAAAGAACAGAATTTATTTTCTCAAAGGGAAATTTAGTTTTTAAGCTTTTTAACCTCTACAATTAAGGAAAGAGAATGGAGACAGCATGAGATAGTCCAAAGAATATTCCCAACACTAATATTCCCATCCCCCGTCTTTCCTTCTGCTCCCCATTTTACACATGAGGAACCTAAGGCCCAGAAAGGATTGAAGACTTGCCCAATGTCCTTCAGTAAATAAGAATAAGAATATTGCCTTCCCTGACTTTTAGTCCAATGTTTTTACTGTTAGGACCAACTGAGGCAAAGGATCAACAAAAAGATCCTTTTTTGTTTTGCTTTTTTGTGGAGGGTTGTTTTGTGTGCAGGTGAGAGAGAGGAGAGAGAGACACAGGTCTTTTTTTGGTCACTCAAGCTGGAATGCAATGAGTGGCATGATCACAGCTCATCACAACCTACAACTTCAGGTTTAAGCGAGCCTCCTGCATCAGCCTCCAAAGTAACTGAGACTACAGGTACATTCAACCATGCCTGGCTCATTTTTTAATTTTTTTCTTAGAGATAGGGTCTTGCTATGTTTGTTGCCCAGGCTGGTCTTGAACTCCTGGCCTCAAGCAATCCTCCCACCTCAGCCTCTTAAAGTGTTAGAATTATAGGTGTGAGCCATTGTGGCTGGGCTGTTACTACTTTTCTGACCTTCTGCAGAGCTTACTGGAATATTAACTCAGTAAAGCACATGCGCTGGCTTTTGCTGTTGTCCTGCAGAAAAGACCAACTAAAAAAATCAGAAAACCATCCCCTACTTATGTCCAAACTATTCTAGAAGTCCATCCTTGGGGGCCTTGGGCCTTTGAATAAGAAATAAGTCCCCCTAAAAATGCTGTCTTAATAGAAATTTCTAGGGCCCCTAACCCAAGGCAAGAATCTTTGCCTTCAGACCTGGCCCAGTGAGGAAGACCTGTAGTTGTAGGGATTATGTTGCCATACTTAATAAATCAAGTGTAAAACTAGCTCTATTGTCTTTGTTTCATGTTTCTAAGATATTTGCTTTCTACCTGAAAGGTATGGTGAAACTGGTGTGTGTTCTAGTATCGTCCCTTTAGGTTTGAATGCTTAGTCTCTTGATCCATTCACTTCCATGGCCTCAACTTATTTCATCTTCTCATCTGGTATCAGTGTAGAATTGGCTAGCATTGTGACATAGGCTCTGGTTGCCATGTGGTGGAGCTCACCTCCAAGCTACTAGCTTCTATCCCATTTTACCTTTCACAAGGAAGCTGAGAAGCTGTGTCTTGGTGAAGGTGGAAACTAGGAATTGAAGGCTCAATCTTAAGAGTCAGGGAACTTGTCCCTTAAGGCTAGCTTGATGTGGAGGAATATCGAATGCTGTTTACTGAGAAGAGTAAAGGTAATTTCCTGACATTTGGGGGAAGTAAGGAGAGAAACCAAGTTTCATATAGAAGGGATCAGTATTCAGAGGAACTGTTATCAAGAATATTTGGGGTTTTATCCGTCAGCTTCTACTTCTAAAACTTGAGTATGCTCTCCTGCGTTCAGGGTTGTTCTTTTGGTTTTAAAGGCCTTTGAGTTGATGGCTGTCTTTTCTGGTTTAAACCGATTCTATTCATTCCTCTCTCAGATCTGTTTGTTCTAGAACCCTTACTCCCAAGTATTTGGAATTTATCTAGACCAATAGGTCATGGTAGGGAAGGCCACTGACAAATACAAATTTATTTATTTACTTATTTATTTATTTATTTTGAGACAGAGTCTCACTGTGTTGCCCTGGGTAGAGTGCTGTGGTGTCATAGCTCACAGCAACCTCAAACTCTTGGGCTTAAGCGATTCTCTTGCCTCAGCCTCCCAAGTAGCTGGGACTACAGGCGCCCACCACAACACCTGGCTGTTTTTTGGTTGTAGTTGTCTTTGTTGTTTGGCAGGCCCGGGCTGGATTTGAACCCGCCAGCTCCCTTGTATGTGGCTGGTGCCCAGGCCGCTTGAACTACAAGCGCCGAGCTGACAAATACAAATTTAGAACTTTAGTCCCAAGGAGGCCATCCAACTAGGGTTGTCCAACCTATAGTTTATGGACTACATGTGGGTTATGTGAGAACTTTGCTTATTTGTGGTGGCAGATATTATGCAAATTACATATAGGCCTTTATTTGGTTTTCACTCATCAGCCTTTGTTAGTGTTTGTGTATTTAATACGTGTCCCAAGACAACTTTTCTTCCAATGTGGTGCAGAGAAGTTAAAAGGTTGGACACCCCTGTGAGATGATAAGGTGTCATTCTGAGGAATAGCCAGTCTGGCTATAGCAAGGGAAGGCTAAGGCAACACCCCTCCTTGTTAGACTTATTAGACCCAGAACTCCTTGCTTTTCTGTCTTCCTTTCCTTTCATTCCTCCCTTTTCTTGGCCTCTTTGCTCAAGTTCTGGGATTACAGCTGATGGTCATCATGGAACAAACTCTGTGTGATTGGCCTTCCTAACAGGGAATGCTTGACTTTAAGAAAGTAGGGGGTTCCTACCTTCTTTGCCTTCTCTACTTTATAGTGCTCCTGTTTCCTGCTGAGATTAGAACAACCCTATTCCATAAATATGCACTGCTCTTGGCTGCCCTAACTTAGGCCCAGCTCTGACCCAGTTTCTTTTTTTTCAGATTTGAGTCTATTAACTAGTGACCCTCAAAATACTCTGTATATTTTTGGCCAAGAGGTGGTTACTGACTGGGTAAGACAGTGAGAAGCCTTTTGGGGCCAGAGGGTATATGTGTGGGAGCTGGTTAGGCAGGTGACATGGTGTCATACAGACCTGTAGAGGCTGAGACTGGAGATCAGGTTTTCAACCAATTAGTGAGTGCCCCATGAGAATTCCAAAATCTTCTAATACTTTTTGTTTTGTTTTTAGAAATTGGAGGGCTAGATCTGTTTTTTTTTGTTGTTGTTGTTAATTGGAAAGAAAATATAGTTAATGTGTGCATGGGGAGAATCACAGAGTGATTGCCCTGAAGCTTAGGTTTATGTAAAATCTTCCAATTTTTAGATTAGTCTGTATGGGACGAATTGAAAGGTTCTCTAGGGCCCCTGGGTCTATCCCTGAAGCTTCCTATTTTTTTTTTTTGTTGTTGTTAGAAATGGGGTCTCGATATGTTGCCCAGGCTGGTCCAAAACTCCTGGCCTTAAACAATATTCCTGTCTCAGCTTCCTGAATAGTTGGAATTAAGGCAAGCCACCATGCCTGGCCCTGGAGCTTCTGGTTGAAACTTACCCATATAGCTTTGGCTCTTTTTCTCTTCTGTTTCTCCTTTGGAGCTGGTACCTAGAATTTCTTGAGGGTGGAGTACAGCTATGGGGACTACCATCTCATCTATCCATTGCCAGCTCTCATTGTGTTTGTTGTTCTACTGGTTTGAGGGGCATGCATAGGAAAGATGTTGAGCAAAGCACTCGATGTGATTAAACCTCTGGCCAAGCAGATCTGTGGGAGTAGAATATCGACCTTTGAAAAATCAATGGCTGCTGCAGTAGTCCAGCTGCTGTTTGCAGGGGTTCCTACCACAAGAATGCAAGCAGCCCTGGAATCTTTCTTCTCCCCATTTTCTACTTCAGCAGTCCCCTCAGCCTCTGCTCAAAGGGTCAGACCAACCTCAAGAGATTTTGCTGAGGTGGGTTAGAACAGCACGTTCTTGTATTTTTGCAATTAGATTGAAATTTCTCCAGTGACAGAGCCCTGCCTCCCAACAGCCTCCTTTCTCCAGACATTCTTTCCCTGCACTGCTGCAGTTCTAGCAACAGCTCCTAGCCATTTCCATGGCCTGTTTGTGATTTTACTTCTCAGTTTTAGATAGGACAGTCAGATCCCATGATGCCAGCCAGCACCCAAGAATTCCCCATTGGGAAGGTCTAGAATTCAGGTTCCAAGTTAGGGTGGAAGAATGGAAATTAAGAGGAAGGACTAATAAAGATTAAGTCTAAAAGAGGATGCTTTTGAGTAGATAATTAGTTGAGCAACATTAATTAAGCATCTTGGGGGTATTTTTGTTTTGTTTGTTTGTTTTTTGAGGCAGAATCTCACTTTGTTGCCCACTGTAGAGTACTATGGCATCACAGCTCACAGCAACCTCCAGCTCTTGGGCTTAGACGATTCTCTTGCCTCACCCTCCCAAGTAGCTGGGACTACAGGCACCCGCCACAATGCCAGGCTATTTTTTGTTGCAGTTTGGTTGGGGGTGGGTTTGAATCTGCCACCCTAGGATACATGGGACCAGCACCCTACTCACTGAGCCACAGGTGCCGCCCCCAAGCATCTTGTTTTTTGTGTGCCTGGCATTTTTCTGTAAACAGACAGCTTTAGCAAGCTTTGGTTCCACACACTAGTGGAGAAAAAAGTTAGATACACTACAGTACTATCAGTCTAACACTGAGTATAGAGGAACCTCAGAGAAACTCTGGACCCTGCCTGTGGGGTGGAGAGCTATGACTAGGAAAGTTGTCCTGTGGTCTAGGTTTAAAGTAGATAGTTTAACAGAATGGCTAGCAGATCTCTCCTAGGGATACAGAGGCTTCTGATTCCTCCACTGCCACCACAAAGTTGTTCTCATCTTTTAAATTCCCAAGACTAAAAACAATTTTAGGGCTGGGTGTGGTGGATCATGCCTATAATCCCAGCACTCTGAGAGACCAAGGCAGATGGATTGTCTGAGCTCAGGATTTCCAGATCAGCCTGAGCAAGAACGAGACCCTGTCTCTTTAAAAAAAAAGGTTCAGCTCAGCGCCTATAGTTCAAGCGGCTAAAGCGTCAGCCACATACTCCAGAGATGGCAGGTTCAAATCCAGCCTGGGGCCGCCAAACAATGACAACTACGACCAAAAAAAAATAGCCGGGCGTTGTGGCCAGTGCCTGTAGTCCCAACTACTTGTGAGGCTGAGGCAAGAGAATTGCTTCAGCCCTGGAGTTGGAGGTTGTTGTAAGCTGTGATGCTATGGCACTCTACCCAGGGTGACAGCTTGAGGCTCTGTCTCAAGAAAAAAAAAAAAAAAAAGGTTCAACGCCCATAGCTCAGTGAGTAGGGCGCCAGCCACATACACCAAAGCTGGCAGTTTTGAGCCCAGCCCAGGCCTGCTAAACAGCAATGACAACTGCAACCAAAAAAATAGCCAGGCATTGTGGCGGGTGCCTGTAGTCCCAGCTCCTTGGGAGGCTGAGGCAAGAGAATCACTTAAGCCCAAGAGTTTGAGGTTCCTGTGAGCTGTGATGTCACCGAGGGCAATGTAGTAAGACTCTTTCTCAAAAAGGGGGGGTGGGGGGCGCTGGCCCCATATACTGAGGGTGGTGGATTCGAACCTGGCCCTGGCCAGCTAAAACCACAGTGGCAACTGCAACAAAAAATAGCTGGGCGTTGTGATGGGCACCTGTAGTCCCAGCTACTCAAGAGACTGAGGCAGGAGAATAGTTTGAGCTCAAGAGTTGAAGGTTGCTGTGAGCTGTGACACCACGGTACTTTCCCCAGCATGACTGAGTGAAACTCTGTTTCAAAAAAAGAAAACCAATTTTAGTTTATTGTTGTTACCCCTGTACTGAACCTTTAAGCCTAAGTGAAGCCTTATGAGGGTAGCAATCCAGAGTCAGATAGCTAATCATTTAGCATGTCTGGAGATAGGTTGTTGTCTTACCTCTCTTAAAGTATGAATCCCAGCTTTTGATAGTGTCAAGCTCTACCTTATAGATAGAGTGGAGAGTAATATGGATTTTAACTCTAGTTCTTCTTGTTTAATAGCTCTCTTTCCCTGGGCAAGTTGTTTACCATCAGAGCCTGCTTCTTGTTAAAGTGGGGTGATAACTACATTAGGAGATGATTGTGAAAATATATTTATAAATATGAGTCGGTGTCACTCACCTTAGGTTTAGACATGTAGTAGACAGATTCATGTCAATTCTGCTTCCTTTCAAAAGGAAGATACAGGACAGGCAAAGTGGCTCACTCCTGTAATTTTAGCAGTTTGGGAGACCAACGTGGGAGGCCAGGGATTTGAGATCAATCTGAGCAACACAGTGAGATCCCCATCCTTAAAAAAAAATTAGCTGAGTGTGGTACATGCGCCTGTAGGCTGAGGTGGGAGAATTACTGGAACCCAGAAGTTTGAGGTTGCATTGAACTAAGATGATGCCACTGCATTGTAGCCTAGGCAACAGAGTGAGATCTTATTTCAAAGAAAAGGATGGAGAGGCTCAGTGTCTATGGCTCAAGTGACTAAGGCGCCAGCCACATACACCTAAGCTGGTGGGTTCGAATCCAGCCCAGCCTGCCAAACAACAATGACGGCTGCAGCCAAAAAATAGCTGGGCATTGTGGAGGGTGCCTTGTAGTCCCAGCTACATAGGAGGCGGAGGCAGGAGAATCACTTGAGCCCAGGAGTTGGAGGTTGCTGTGAGCTATGATGCCATAGCACTCTACCTAGGGTGACAGCTTGAGGCTGTATCTTAATAAAAAGGATGGACATATAAAGAGACTTGTTTTTTGTTTGTTTTAAAGAGAGTCTCACTATGTCACCCTCAGTAGAGTGTTGTGGCATCATAGCTCACAGCAACCTCAAACTCTTGGCCTTAAGTGATTCTCTTGCCTTAGCCTCCCGAGGAGCTGGGACTACAGGCACCCACCACAATGGCCAGCTTTTGTTGTTGTTGCAGTTGTCGTTGTTGAGCAGATGGGGGTCAGGCTCAACATGCCAGCCTCAATGTATATGGCTGGCACCCTACTCAACTGAGCTACAGGCGCCAATCCAAGTGACTGGCTTTATTAAATTTATTCCAACCTTTCAATTTGGAGATGTGATCTCCTGGAGCTTTCTTTATGAATTTTTGTAACATACACACACATATATACAGAGGGTGCCAAAAAATGTATACACATTTTAAGAAAGGAAGAAACTGTATTAAAATTGTAACACTCTAGTCATATTTGACTTTTGCAATTACAAGAGTTACAAGATAACAGCATACAAAATAACAAACGTTATTGGTGTATATTATTATAATTTTTAATAGTTTTTTCCTTTCTTAAAATGTATATACATCAACTTGGATAGATTTGGAGAATACTCTCCTAAGTAAAGTATCATAGGAAAGGAAAAACAATCATTACATGTGCTCAATACTAAGTTGAAACTAGTAGATTAACAACTACATGAGAGAAAAACTCAATTAAATTCAAGAAGGGGGAAGGAAGAAGAGGGTTCAGCAGGTTTCCACCCCAAAGGAACAATGCATAGGTACATGGCACACTTTCTGAGTGAAGGAAACAATTCAGACTTAACCTTACAGATGCAAACAATGTAACCTAATCATTTGTGCCCTCATATTAATATGAATTTTTTCTTTTGGGCAGTAGTGTTCCAAGCAAGATCTCTTTAGAGCAATCCCTTGAAATAACGGGTAAATTAAGAAACCTTTTTGGTGAGAGTTCTAGTCAATGGCTGCTTCCATGTTGCTCTCTTAAAATTTTCCAGGTTTCCCAGGAACTTTAATCTCTACAGTTGGACTCCATCATCATTGGCTAGCCCTCCCCACACCCATCCTCTTCTGAAAATCAAAAGTAACTCTCTCATCCCAAAATCTTCTGTGGGCTCCTCCTGTCTTATGAAATGTAAAAATTTATGTTACTAAAAAAGCAGGCATTTCATTTAAAATCTCCATCTCTGTTTTAATGAATGTATTCCACAGATAAATATTACATTTTCTAGGGGGGAAATTGTGCATACTTTTTTTGGTACCCTCTATATGTATATGGTTTCCTCTTTTTTTTTTTTTAAAGACAGAGTCTCACTTTGTTGTCCTGGGTAGAGTGCTCTGGTGTCATAGCTCACAGCAACCTCAAAGGGCTCAAGTGATTCTCTTGCCTCAGCCTCCCAAGTAGCTGGGAGTATAGGCGCCTGCCACAACATCCAGCTATTTTTAAGAGATTGGGTCTTGCTCAGGCTAGTCTCAAACCTGTGAGCTCAGGCAATGCACTCTCCTCATCCTCCCAGAGTGTTAGGATTACAGGTGCGAGCCACCTGCCATGATTTCCTCTTGAAGGTGGGCCCCTAAAAAGCATTCTGAAGACAAGAGTCTAACCCAGCAGTTCTCAACCTATGGGTTGACCATTTATAACAATGAAAATACATCGTGGCATTAAGAAGGTTGAGACCACTGGCTTTCTCTGCTGTGCATTACCCACCAGGCAACCAGAAGGTACCAAGAAGAAATGTAAGAATGAACATAATCCCCAAACAATAGCCTATTGTAAAAAATAGAAGAGGGCTTTGATGGGGGAGACTCTTCCTATGTAGTCGTTTCTAAGATACATACCAAGTTTTTGGAAATTTAGTGGTGGGGAGGTAAGAAATAGATTTTTTTGAACCTTTCCTGGAACAGTTTCTGCTATGAGGGCAGTCCTAGGAAGTGGTGCTTTGTCCTAAACTATAAGGATAGTGCCAAGTTCTGCATCTTTTCTTCCGCTTCCTTACCACATGCTTAAGTCTGACCTGGAAGTACCACTATGGGTAAGAGGCAGGCAGCCAGTTCTGTGTGTTGATTTGTTCTTGGCATTTCAGCCAACACCAGTTATCCTGCTCTCTAGGTATACAGGGCAGTTAATCTATTGGACTGAGACCACTTCTTGGAACAACAGTGCAGGAGTTCTGTAACTTTGGATTCCCTAACCGTCTGGGGCGGGTCAGATTGCCCTTCCTTACATTTATAGCAAAGATTGAAAAGAATAAAGAAAGCCTACACTGAAACTATTGTATTGAAAACATTTTTAGAAATGTTTGCTAGAGAATATCCTCTTCTCCCCTCTACCCTCAACAAATTGTGTCGCTTAAAGAAGCTTTTAAGAAAAACCAAATCTTCCCCAAATTTATTTGGTTTAAGTAATTAATGTTGTCTTTGTTCTTTTTTCTTGGAGTTTGTTAAAGCTCTTGCCTCCTTTCCTATCTTTTCCTTTTCTTCAAGGGATACATTGCCCAATCTCTTCTGTGTTCTTCAGGATTTCCTCCCATTCTCCAGCATGGGAGTAGCAGCGGGCGGGGTTAGGGGGACTGGCAAATTGCTAGTGTATATTTGGTCATTTGGGATGGATATGGATTGTCATTTAAGTGGGTATGGCTGAGTTACAACAGCCCACATACACTTAACACACACCACACACCACAAGCATGTGTTGAAGATTTACCTGGTTCTTTAAATGGGTGGTTTTACCTGCCAATAATCAGCACAACTCAGCAAAAGCTTTTTACAACTAAACTGATGTAGGAGCTCCATCTGGGGTGTCTCAAGGATTCAGCCAATTTTATGGGAAAACCCAGAATCTCAGCATTGCCATGAGCCCATTCTTTATGCTTGCGTATTGCCATTATTTAATCTGTTCAGCAAAATGAACTGAAGTCATCCTCATGCAACTTTTTTGGGAGATCATTTAAGTCTCCCCCTTCTAACCCTAATCTGGTACCTTCCTACTTGAAAATGTACTTCATCAGGCAGCCAATTCATATTAGAACTTGGCAATTCTTCCTATGAGAGCACTAGCACCTCCCCCACTCTCCTCAAATGAGGTATGGACTGTGATTTCAGGCATGGTTTTGTTACGGTGTGAAGAGAAAGTGTTAGCTGCTGAGGTCTGTTTGTCAGCAGAGCCTGACAAACTCATGCTGGCATTCAGGGGGGCTGGGCATCCAATCACAGCTGGAACAGTTATCATCGTGGAGTCCCTGTGGGCTTCCTCTATCAGGTCACATCCCAAAATAACATTGGGCAGTATTTCAAGTGAAGAAATGAAGGCTTTCGGGGCCGTAGCCAGCCTAGAGTGTGAGATTCTATGTGAAATAGTTGGACCTGCTCCAGCGTTTTTGATCTGCATGGTAGATGAGCAGTAAATGCATGAAACACGTTGGAAACACGTGAGGAAATTCTCTTGGCCCTGCTGCTTCCTTGGAACTGGCAGGGCAGTGAGGGGGCTGATCTTCACCACCCATCTCTCAACAGGATTATACTTGGAGGAGAGCAAACCTGGGAAAAGAGATCTTTCCACTAAAGAGATACTACTACAATCCTTCAGTAGTCCTCATAGAAGGATGCCTGTTAGGTGGACCCTTTGGGGAGAACTGCAAACCTCAGAGTCCTCCTGAAATGCCAAGGCAATGTCCACCAGGGAAAATAGGGACTTGGATTGAGTGGACTTTTTCTTTATGTAAAGTGTGTTATAGAAAACTGAACTTGTTAGGCACATTGAGATCTGACTCAACAATCAGACATCCGGCTTTTTGTGGAACAAAAGACCTGAAAAACTGGCTTTTTGTAGGGTAGAAAGCAGAGGTGTGTCCTATGTAATAAAAGGACTTGGAGTTCAGAGCAGTATCTTTATGTAGATAGAGGGGGTAGATGTCTTTTGGAGACTTCTGCCCTTACCACTCCCTCTCATTCCCTCCAACCCCAAATTTACTGTGATTAGCCAGTAGGACTGGTGGGTATATCTTAGATTTTTATATTGCTTATGTGCTAGTCTGATTCTAGAGCAGTGTTTTTCAACCTTTTTTATCTCACAGCACACTTGAACCTGTAGTTTAACTTCCGGGGCACACTTAAATTATGTTAGTTAAAAAAAAAAAAAGAAGAATATACTTACTCTGCTTTGAACTTCTTTCAAAAATAATGGTCTTTAAAATTTTTTGCCACACACCTAAGATCCTCTCACAGCACACTAGCATGCCATAGCACACCTGTTGAATAACACTGTTCTAGAATATTCCACCTGGTCATTTGGCCTTACTATGCTGGGGGCTGTCCCTGGGCTATCAACAATCTCATATTTGCCCAACCCTCTGTCTCATTGTAAAGTAAGAAAACTGAAGCCCAACTTGCTACCAGCTTACCCAAGGTTACAACCTATACATATCAAAAGCTGGTCCTTAGTCTCCTGACTCAAAGGCATGGTGGTTTTCCTCAGTTTATACAGTATCATAGCATAGTAGAGAGAGAAAAAGAGAGCATAAAGCAGAGCCCTTGGGGCCCAGAAGACTGGGGTTCAAAGCCTAGTTTCTACCACTTACTTGCTAGATGACTTGGGCACCCCAATCTCTTTGGACATCAGCTTCCTTATCTTCAAAATGATAGTGATAGTAATATCTATAACCAAGAATTATATAAAATTAAGTAACTCTACAAAGTGCCTGGCACATAGTAGATAGTCCAATGGCAGCTGTTGTTAGTATTGATAACAGATATTAGTAGTAGATGATTTGTCCCTTTGTATGCTAACATTCTGGTGCTTAAAATTATTTTAAATCAACTACTTTGATGCTGACCAATTGCTATCTAATGAAAATGACAGTTTGAGAGATCTGTGTCAAATCAACCAAATCAAAGAGAGTAGGAGATTAATGCTGCTTCCTTCCCTAGTATTATTCAGTGCTCAAGTATCCCAACCCATGAGGGGCTGCTGTTGACAGTGGGTTTTTTTTAGCACCTTTTTTCCAAGGAGCCCAGGACATTGTACCAAAACTGTGCCTTTGTCGCTCTAGATGAAGTAGAAGCTATTTGTTAACCACAGGTGCCTTTAGGGTCCTGATACCCCAGCTGCAAAGACTGCAAGGATTTTCTTTAGGCTTCTGGGATCCCTGCACTGGACTAGGGCATTCTCCTTGTGGATCTATGGTGAGCCTGTTTTGTTTTGTTTTGTTTTGTTTTGACAGAGCCTCAAGCTGTAGCCCTGGGTAGAGTGCTGTGGCTTCACAGCTCACAGCAACCTCCAACTCCTGGGCTCAAGCAATTCTCCTGCCTCTGCCTCCCAAGTAGCTGGGACTACAGGCGCCTGCCACAATGCTAGACTATTTTTTGGTTGCAGCCATCATTGTTGTTTGGCAGGCCCGGCTGGATTCGAACCCACCAGCTCAGGTGTATGTGGCTGGCGTTTTAGCTGCTTGAGACACAGGCACCGAGCCTTGCTTGGTGAGCCTATTTTTTAACAGAAGTGTGATTGAAGGAATTTCATTAATCTTTGCTCTGATCTGTCAGCAGTGGTTGCTGGGTTTTGGTATTTCATTTTATTTTGTTTTGTTTGTTTGGCTTTGGTTTTTCCCCCCTCAATTCTTTAGTAGATATCTGAAGGTGTACCAAATTGAACAGGGTTTCCTTTTCTGAAGGCAAAAGGACAGCCAAGGGGGCTTTGGCCTTATCTATAATATCTAAAATGTTTTTACCTTGAGAGTGTTCATGTTTTTTTTGTACAAAGATATTCAAAACAAAACACTTAATTTTTCAACGCCATTTGAACAAAACTAAGTTCTTGTCTGATGGGTGGACCCTTGATTCCTAGTCTGTTCTATTCTGAAATTCACAGATTTCTTTTCCCTATAAGCAAGTAGCTCTTATTACCAGAAGCTGGCAGCTTGGTAAGGAATAGAGACTATAGGAGGTGGGGCATGAAGAAACCTTTAGGTCCCTACAACAGAGCACTGGGCTGTGGGTTCTGTTACAAATTGTAGGATCTAACAGATACATTTTGAGGCCTTTCCTACAGAGTCTACACAATTGGCTCCTTTTGTTACCTTGCTGCCTCTTTGAATTAGTTCTCCTTGGTCCAGAGACCAAGGTGTCCCTGGTATAACTTAACCCTCAAAACAGAAATGGGCTCTCCCTCTTGGGGTGAATCCAGGGTTCTTTATAGCTTCAGAAACTTTAGTCCTTTGAGAAGGAAGATGTCCTTTCCCATTACCTAGAGGTTGGCATTTTGAGTTCTCTTCTACATGGTAACTAATTCTCTTTGTATTTTCAAAGTGTGCTATGGTCCAGCAGATCTACCTATCAACAACAAAGCTAGCATTTTCTGATATCTCAGCAGGAGAGCTGGACACAGACACCAGTGCACACCTACTTACCTGCCTTGCCCTCAGAGCAAACTTTATTTCCTTGGAACTCAGCAGAAATACTCACATCCTAGAGAAGTAGCCAAATGGTCCAACCAGCTTGGATACTTCAGGGAGATCCTCTTACCTCCAATGTGATTCTAGGGGCATAGTCACTTTGTTTTTGTTGTTGTTGTTGTTTTAGAGACAGAGTCTCAAGCTATCGCCCTGGGTAGAATGCTGTGGTGTCACAGCTCACAGCAACCTCAAATTCCTGGGCCCAAGCGATTCTCTTGCCTCAGCCTCCCAAGTAGCTGGGACTCCAGGCGCCCACCACAACGCCCAGCTATTTTTTGGCCCTGGCAGGATTTGAACCTGCTGGCACCAGTGTATATGGCTGGCCCTCTAGGCACTGAGCTACAGATGCTAAGCCATGTTTTTGTATTTTTTTTAAATCTTTTTTTTTTTTTTTTTTTTTTTATCTTTTTATTTATTTATCAGGCCTAGGCCAGATTTTAAACTACCACCACTGCTATGTGGGGCCAGCGCTTTAACCACTGAGCCAGGGGCACCCCTGCCCAGACATAGTCACTTTGAACTGATCTTTCCAAGGTGAGCTTGTTTGTGTGAATAGGAATAGGCTCAAATCAGGCCAACTTGGATCTCCTCCTCCTTTAGATGTGTTTCTTTAAGAGAACTCTTTCCTTCCTCCCTCCCTCCCTGTTGCTTTGGCTAGAGAACAGTTGTGCCATCACAGCTCACTACAGCCTCAAATTCCTGGGCTCAAGCAATCCTCCTGCCTCAGCCTCCCAAGTAGCTAGAACACTGCTGTTCATCATAACACCTGGCTACTGTATATACTCAAGTATAAGCCGAGTTTTTCCGGCACAAAATATATACGGTAATTTTTAAATTCTTTGTACACATGGGATTGTACTTGCTGTGTTGCTCAGGCAGGCCTTGAACTCCTGGCCTCAAGTAATCCTCCCCTTGTAGCCTCCCAAAGTTCTGAGATTACAGAGAGCCACTGCACCCAGCCAGAACTCCACTACTAGGGTTTTTATCCTTTCTTTAGCATTTAGTTCCCAGCTGAAGTGTTATTGCTAGAGAATGAATATGGGGCAAGTAAAGTTGGGAATGCCTTTCTTGGGGTGAATATTTTTCATATTGAGTTCTTGGTTTGCTAATACTGGAGTTTTATTAACCTACAGTGAACTTTTTCTTTGAGGCAGAGTGATAGAGTGCATTTGTGATAGAGTGCAGTGGCATTATTGTAGCTTACTGTAATCTCAGACTTCTAGGCTGAGGTGGATCCTGCTGCCTCAGCCTCTCAAGTAGCTGGAATTACAGGTGAGTGCCACTATGCCTGGCTAATTTTTTCCATATTTTTGTAGAGACCAGAGTCTTCCTCTTGCTCATGATGGTCTTAAACAGTTAGCCTTATGCAATCCTCCCATCTTGGCCTCCCAGAATGCTAAGATTACAGGTGAGAGCCACCTCGCCCACCTAAAGGAACTCTTTACTTATTAATTCAAGAAAAGTAAAGTCTCTGCTACTTGGGAGGCTGAGGCAAGAGAATCACTTAAGCTCAAGAGTCTTGGGTGGCTCCTGTGGCTCAGTGAGTAGGGCGCCAGCCCCATATACCGATGGTGGCAGGTTCGAATCTGGCCCCTGCCCGGCCAAGCTGCAGCAAAAATAGGCAGGCATTGTGGGGGGCACCTGTAGTCCCAGCTACTCAGGAGACGGAGGCAAAAGAATCGCTTAAGCCCAAGAGTTTGTGGTTGCTGTGAGCTATGACGCTACAGTACTCTACCAAGGGCAACAAAGTGAGACTCTGTCTCTTTAAAAAAGAAAAGAAAAGAAAAACTTAAACCTAGGGGGAAAACTGAATTTGTTCAATTGGCAGATGTTTGTTTATCCCTGTTGTTGACCCGGTATTAGGAATATGGTCCCAGAGCTTCTTGGCGGTTAAGAAATTCTTTCCTCGTGCAATGTATTCCTTTGTCATCTCCTACCCCTGTGTTATGGTAGCTTGGAGTGAATCTTCAGTAAATGGAAGTTATGATAATCTATGTTAAAAATCTGTAATCATGGCTCAGCACCTGTGACTCAAGCAGCTAAGGCACCAGCCACATACACCTGAGCTAGCGGGTTCGAATCCAGCTGGGGCTGCCAAACAACAATGACAGCTGCAACCAGAAAATAGCTGGGTGTTGTGGCGGGTGCCTATAATCCCAGCTACTTGGGAGGCAGAGGCAGGAGAATCTCTTCAGCCCGGGAGTTAGAGGGTTTTGTGAGCTGTGAAGCCATGGCACTCTACCCAGGGCGACAGCTTGAGGCTCTGTCTCAAAAAAAAGAAAAATCTGTAATCATATATATATATACATACACACACACACTGGAAGGAGAGAGGGATCTGAAAATGTTGCCCAAACTTACTAATATTTTTTTGTAACTTCTTGTGTCATCCTGGCAGCATTTTGTAAAATTTCCCTGTTGGAAAAAAACTAAAATTTCACTGAAATGGCTGCTTTCTTTTAACTATAGAATTAGGCCTGGGAAAGAATTTGAAAGTACTTCATCTGTTTCTGAGAGCATAAAATAGGGGTCAGCAAGCACAGGTAGGTTTTTATAAAGTTTCATAACACAGTCTCACCCATTTCTTTACATACTGTCTGAGATTATTATTGTACTATAGTGGCAAAGTTAAATAGTTTTGACAAGAAGTGTATGTATGACCCATCAAGTCTAAGATATTTTCTCCCTAGTCCTTAACAGAGTTTGCCATATATAAGCTATAGTATCATGACTAATGTATGCAGTGTGTTTGCTCTTGGTTATTTAAGGAAAATGCTAAACAAGCAGTATCATTCAAAGAAGAATCTTTCTGCCTAATATTACTAATCCATGTTCTTATATGTATATTCCAGGATCTGTCTGGTTCAATAGATGATCTCCCCATGGGGACAGAAGGAGCTCTGAGCCCTGGAGTGAGCACATCAGGGATTTCCAGCAGCCAAGGAGAGCAGAGTAATCCAGCTCAGTCTCCATTCTCTCCTCATACCTCCCCTCACCTGCCTGGCATCCGAGGCCCCTCCCCATCCCCTGTTGGCTCTCCTGCCAGTGTTGCTCAATCTCGCTCAGGACCACTCTCGCCTGCTGCAGTGCCAGGTACCCTCAAGTGCTGGGCTTTTGGGAGAGGGAAAGGCGATTGGTTTCAGTGTTATTAAGAAACCCCAGTCTTCGGGGGTAGCACCTGTAGCTTTAGGGCGCTGGCCCCATATACCAAGGGTGGCAGGTTCAAACTCGGCCCCAGCCAAACTGCAACAAAAAATAGCCGGGCGTTGTGGCGGGCGCCTGTGGTCCCAGCTACTGGGGAGGCTGAGGCAAGAGAATCGCCTAAGCCCAGGAGTTTGAGGTTGCTGTGAGCTGTGACACCACGGTACCTCTACAGAGGGTAATAAAGAGAGACTCTGTCTCTACAAAAAAAAAAAAAAGAAAGAAAGAAACCCCAGTCTTCTACTGGTGGAGAAAGCACCTTTGGCTCATGTCTGCATAGTTTCCCCTTAGCATTTGAAGAAGGGAGATGTGAACTCCTTGGCTGGATCTCTCTGTATGATCTGTATGAGATACTGAGATGCTTAGCTTCTCCATGATCCATTCCCAGTTCAGAATTATCCTCCTAGCTAAAATTCCCAGCTTTAGCCATAATTTGCTCATCTTTCTTTGTCTGGAGCAGGCAACCAGATGCCACCTCGGCCACCCAGTGGCCAGTCGGACAACATCATGCATCCTTCCATGAACCAATCAAGCATTGCCCAAGATCGAGGTGAGGGCCTAGGCTTTAGGGAGGGATGGGGCTAAGGCAAACATTAGTGTACAGTAGCTTTTAGAGAAGCTAAAAGCTTTTATGACTGTGAAGCTTAGGATAATCTCAGTATCAAATTGTTTTTACATTTTTTAAGTTGACATGTAATAACTATATGTATTTGTGGGATACATAGTGATATTTCAATACGTATAATGTGTAGTGGTCTTATCAGGGTAATTAGCATATCCATCATCTTAAATATTTATTAATTTCTTTCTTTGGAACCTACCAGCAAATTGTGAAATTAGAGTAGGCTTAACCATGTGTTGATGTCTCATTGTGTTCCCTGAGAGTCATTCATTTCTCATTGTCTGTGTTATGGATTCTCTTCTACATTGTGGTTCATCTGGTCAGCAATTGCTGAAAACTCACCATTAAGTCTTCACCCATTAAATCATTCACCATTTTGATTTTTATTATTGCTATTTGTCTTTTCAAACCTTCATTTTGTAGAAACAGTTGGCATGTTTAATGGCTTATTTAACTTTGAAGGTGCCTAAAAGGGCACATGACTATATGAAATACCAGAGATAGACACTACATACATGTCGCTGCTAAATAAAAAGTAGATGAGACCAGGTGCAGTGGCTCACACTTGTAATCCTAGCACTCTGGGAAGCCAAGGTGCTGGATTATTTGAGCTCATGGGTTCAAGACCCAGCCTTAGCAAAAAGCAAGACACTGTTTCTACTAAAAACAGAAAAACTAGCTAAGCATTGTGGCAGGTGCCTGTAGTCCCAGCTACTTGGGGCAAGGGGATTGTCTGAGCCTAAGATTTTGAGGTTACTGTGAAGTAGGATGCCATGGCATTCTACCTAGGACACAGAGTGAGACTCTGTCTTAAAAAAAAAAAAAAAAAAAAAAAGAACGTTAAGTGGTAACATCCCAGAACAAGAGGGTGGGTTCATTTCTTCCCATTGTACCAAGCTAATAACTGTATGGATACTATCCACAAATAGGTTATATGCAGAGGAACCCTCAGATGCCCCAGTACAGTTCCCCCCAGCCCAGCTCAGCCTTATCTCCACGTCAGCCTTCTGGAGGACAGATGCACACAGGCATGGGCTCCTACCAGCAAAACTCCATGGGAAGTTATGGTCCTCAAGGGGGTCAGTATGGCCCACAAGGTGAGTATACTTTACCCAGTTGGGAGTAGATAGAGATTAGAGAACAGTTCCTTGTCTGATACACTGCCATCTGGGTTGTAAGAATAGAACTATCCTTTGCCTCAAATCTACCCAGCATAGGTCCTGAAGTAGGGCAGAGCAGAGCAGGGTTCCATCTTGTCTCCACTTACTCTGTTACCGAGGGAAAGTCTTTTATTTTCCCTGAGCCTTGGTTTCATCTATAAAAATGGAGTTATGGGCCTGATATGGTGGCTCTCACCTGTAATCTCAGCACTTTGGGAGGCCAAAGTGGGAGAATGACTTGAGGCTAGGAGTTTGAGACTAGCCCCGGTGCAACAGAGAAGTCCCTGTCTCTACCAAAAAAAAATTTTTTTTAATTAAGCCTGATAGTAAGAACCTATAGTCCCAGCTAGTAGGGAAGCTGGAGCAGGAAGATCACTTGATTCTGGGAATTGGAGGTTGCAGCGAACTGTGATTGTACCACTGGATTCCAACCTGGGTGACAGAGTGAGACTCTGTCTGTTTTTTGTTTTATTTAAAGTAGATTCAGTATTTAGACACTGTTTAATGAATAAATTCCTAATAGAATAGCTCTTTGCTCAGAATTAGCCATAGATCTAAAACTGCTATCTTATACAGAGCATGGGATAGAAAGCAAGCTGAATGTGTAGAATGAGAGGGCCTGGATAGTAGCAAAGACAGCCTTGCTGTGTGCTGCCTTTAAGATGAGAGAACACCTGAACTGCCTTTACATGCTCCTAACCTCCCCTTTTGTAATTTTCCCTCATGGAGGTAAAGGTTACCTTGCAGTTAATGTCTTTTCTGACCAAGATATTGAATAATTGGCTTGGCGCCTGTGGCTCAAGCGGCTAAGGCACCAGCCACATACACCTGAGCTGGTGGGTTCGAATCCAGCCCAGGCCCACCAAACAACAATGGCGGCTGCAACCAAAAATAGCCGGGCGTTGTGGTGGGTGCCTGTAACCTCAGCTACTTGGGAGGTGGAGGCAGGAGAATCGCTTGAGCTCAGGAGTTGGAGGTTGCTGTGAGCTGTGATACCATGGTATTCTACCCAGGGCTATACAGCTTGAGGCTCTGTCTCTAAAAAAAAAAAAAAGATATTGAATAATTAGGCTGGGCACAGTGGCTCACGCCTATACTCCTAACACTCGGGGAGGCTGAGGTGGGTGGATTGCTTGAGCTCAGGAGTTTGAGACTAGCCCGAGCAAAAGGGAGACCCCGTCTCTACTAAAAATAGAAAACCTGAGGCAAGGAGATCACTTGAGTCCACAAGTTGAAGGTTGCTATGAGCTATGAAGCCACGGCACTCTACCCAGGGCAGCAGCTTGAGACTCTGACTGACTCAAAAAAGAGAGAGAGAGAGACAGAGAACGATATTGAATAATTACCATTGTTTGGAGTTACATAATTGGGAAATACTAGTGAGTTGCTTGTGAGTCACTAAGCCTCTGTGTCTTCTCTCCCCCTCCTTAGGAAGCTACCCCAGGCAGCCAAACTATAATGCTTTGCCCAACGCTACCTACCCCAGTGCAGGCATGGCTGGAAGCATGAATCCCATGAGTGCTGGAGGTCAGATTCATGGACAGCCTGGCATCCCACCTTATGGCACACTTCCTCCAGGGAGAATGAGTCACGCCTCCATGGGCAACCGGCCTTATGGCCCTAACATGGCCAATATGCCACCTCAGGTTGGGTCAGGGATGTGTCCCCCACCAGGGGGCATGAACCGGAAAACTCAAGAAACTGCTGTCGCCATGCATGTTGCTGCCAACTCTATCCAAAACAGGTAAAGCCTGGGAAGTGTAAATGCAAGAAATTCTAATATAGAGCCATTGAAAACATTGAAATGTCTCTGGACCTAAACTAGGAGTTGAGATATATATATATATTATTCAGGTCATGTGTAAATTCATTTACATAGTAAATTCATTTCATATAGTGAATATACATTTTATTGAGAGTACTTTAGAAAGCAAGGTTTTCTTAACAGTGAAAAACACAACAAAAGTATTGTTTTTTAAACATCTTAGATTGCTATGAAATTTTAAATAACCAAACATTATATGTAAAGAATTTTATAATCTGGGCGGGCTAGCTCATGCCTGTAATCTTAGCACTCTAGGAGGCCAAGGCAGGTGGTTTGCCTGAGCTCACAGGTTCTAGACCAGCCTGAAGCAAAACCTCATCTCTAAAAAGAGCTAGTCATCATGGTGGGCACCTATGGTCCCAGCTACTCAGGAGGCTGAGGCAAGGGAATTGCTTTAGCCCAAGAGTCTGAGGTTGCTGTGATCTGTGATGCCATGGCACTCTGCCGAGGGTGACAAAGTAAGACTCTGTCCCAGAAAAAATTTTAAAAAATGTTTTTAAAAGAATTCTATAAAGAACATGTTATTTTGATTAATAAAATAACTCCTCTGAGTAGGTGGTTTTACTTCTATCAGTCAGCTTTCTTTGTTTTCCAAAAGGATTCTTAATGATACACATGACCTGAATCTGTGGTGTGGAAAACAGAGGTAGACTTGTGTTTGCTTTTTCTCCTGCTGCTTTATGTGGTCCTGTGTGCTAAAGTGCAGAAGGCTCATGTGATTAAGTTTAATGACTTCAAGATTTGTCTTTTTTTCTTTGGGCATGGACTTACATGAATATGATTCCATATTCACATGAAGGCTTAGTGAAGTCTCCATTTCTGCACCGTGTTGCCCACCATTTTTTTTACACAACTTGGCCTACCATGTCTGGTATTCTTTTTTATTTTGATTTTTTTTTGGAGATAGAGTCTCACTGTGTTGCCCTCAGTAGAGTACTATGGCGTCACAGCTCACAGCAACCTCTAACTCTTGGCCTTAAGCGATCTCTTACCTCAGCTTCCTGAGTAGCTGGGACTACAGGCACCCACCACAATGCCTGGCTATTTTTCTTTTGTTGCAGTTGTCATTGTTGTTTAGCTGGCCCAGGCTGGGTTCAAACCCACCAGCCTTGGTATATGTGGCTGGTGCCGTAACCACTGTGTTATGGGTGCTGAGCCAATGCCTGGTATTGTTAAAATAAATTTAATTAGGTCAGGCATGGTGGCTCACACCTTATAATCCTTGCACTGTGGGGAGGCCAAGGCAGGTAGATTGCCTGAGCTCAGGAGTTCAAGACCACCCTGAGCAAGAGTGAGACCTTGTCTCTAAAAATAGCCAGGCGCTGTAGTGGGAGTCTATAGTCCCAGCTACTCAGGAGGCGAGGCAAGAGGATTGCTCAAGCCCAAGAGTTGGAGCTTGCTGTGAGCTACGATGCTAGGGCACTCTACTGAGGGCAACAAAGTGAAACTCTGCCTCAAAAATAAATAAATTTTATTGATCTATTGATGAAACTAGGTAGAACAGAGTGGTCAACTATAAAGAAGTGTGTCTGGCAGAACTTCAGAATGATGGAAGTACGGAGTTTGCATCAGGAAAGAATGCAAAGCCATCTCTAGGTGCTCTGTTGATGTGTCAGTTCCAGTCTGGTTGGAGTTTGATATGACAAAGAACAGTACAAATGAGTATTTCTTTGAGGCCTTTAAGAGGCCTTAAGGGGCCAGGTGCAGTGGCTCATGCCTGTAATCCCAGCACTCTGGGATGCTGAGGTACGTGGATTGCCTGAGCTCACAGGTTCAAGACCAGCCTGAGCAAGAGCGAGACCCCCATCTCTAAAAATAGCCGGGCTTTGTGTCAGGCACCTGTAGTCACAGCTACTTGAGAGGCTGAGGCAAGAGAATCACTTGAGCCCAAGAATTTGAGGTTGCTGTGAGCTGTGCCGCCACAGCACTCTACCAAGGATGACAAAAGTGAGACTCTGTCTCAAAAAAAAAAAAGGGAGGCCTTAAATGGAGGTGACTTTGATTAAGGAAGGTGGTACTTACAAGACATAGTAGGGGGGCAATGCCTGTGGCTCATTGAGTAGGGCACTGGCCCCATATACCAAGGGTGGTGGGTTCAAACCCAGCCTGGCCAAACAGCAACAAAAAAACAGCTAGGTGGGACGGCACCTATGGCTCAAAGGAGTAGGGCGCTGGCCCTATATGCCAGAGGTGGCGGGTTCAAACTCAGCCCCGGCCAAAAACTGCAAAAAAAACCCAAGAACAACAACAACAACAAAATAGGCAGTGTTGTGGCAGGCACAAGTAGTCCCAGCTACTCAGTAGGCTGAGGCAAGAGAATCACCTAAGCCCAGGAGTTGGAGGTTGCTGCAAGCTGTGATGTCACAGCACTCTACCCAGGGCAACAAAGTGAGACTCTGTCCCTAAAAAAAAAGACAAAATAGGGCTCTTCTTCAAAGAGTACACACCTTAAAATTGAGCTATTTTCCATGTAGAGGTTGAACCCTCATAAAACATTTTGTGGGAGATAAAAGATAAGAATATCTAGATGTTTCATAGTTCTGGTTTGGGAGATTCATAAAATTTTTTCTTTTAAGCCTAAGTAGTCAACCCTATTTAACTCAAGTCCAAATCTGAAAGCTCAGAGTTTCTAACCCTTTCTTACTTTACCTCTTTTCAGGCCACCAGGCTACCCCAATATGAATCAAGGGGGCATGATGGGAACTGGACCCCCCTATGGGCAAGGGATTAATAGTATGGCTGGCATGATCAACCCTCAGGGACCCCCATATTCTATGGGTGGAACCATGGCCAACAATTCTGCAGGTAAGTTGTAGTCATTGTTTATCCCAGAGGTTTCTTCAAGTGTAATATTTGGCTACCTTTTTTTTTTTTCAGGTCACTTGGCCTATGATGTCCACTATTTTTAAAGTAAATCTTATTGATCTGTTGATGAATCTGGTAGAACTTAAGAATGATGGCCATACAGAGTTTGCATTAGGCTCATCAGGAAAGAATGCAAATCTAGGATTTCAAACTCCTGCCTGCAATCCCAGCACTTTGGGAAGCCAAGACAGGAGGATCACTTGATCCCAAGAGTTCAAAACCACCCTGAGCAACATAATGAGACCCTGTCTTTACAAAGGGTGGTATGTGCCTGTAGCACCAGCTACCCTGGAGACTGTGACAAGAGGATTGCTTGGCTTGATACAGTGGCTCACACCTATAATCCTAGCACTCTGGGAGGCTGAGTCGGGATCACCTGAGCTCTTGAGTTCAAGACCAGCCTGAGCCAGAGTAAGACCTCCAGACCTCCTCTCTAAAAATCACCAGGCATTGTGGTAGGCAGCTATAGTTCCAGCTACTTAGGAGGCTGAGGCAAGAAGAATCGCTGGATCATAATAATCTGAGGTTGCTGTGAGCTGTAGTGCCATGGCACTCAACTGAGAGTGACAAAGTGAGACTCTGTCTCAAAAAAAAAAAAAAAAAAAGAGAAAGGATTGTTTGAGCCTAAGAGTTTGAGGCTGAAGTGAGCTATGATCATATCAATGCATTCCAGCCTGAGTGATGGACAAGACCCTGTCTCATAAAAAGGAAAAAATAAGAGTGATTCTTTTTTTTCCTGTGTAGCTTGCCATTGTGTGAAAGCTCACAGCAACCTGTAATTCTTGGGCCCAAGTGATCCTCTTTCCTTTGTTTTTCTATTTTTAGTAAAGATGGGGTCTAGCTTTTGCTCAGGCTAGTCTTGAACTCATGAACTCAAGCAATCCACCTGCCTCAGCCTCCCAGAGTGCTAAGATTACAGATGTGAGCCACCGTACCCTGCCAAAAAGAGTGATCTTCACCTCACAGCTAAACTTTTTGGCCTTGAATTTTTTTTTTCTCTTCTTACAGGGATGGCAGCCAGCCCAGAAATGATGGGCCTTGGGGATGTCAAGTTAACTCCAGCCACCAAAATGAACAACAAGGCAGATGGGACACCTAAGACAGAATCCAAATCCAAGGTAATGGTTTTTGCCTGGAATCATCTCAATTTTGTGTACTATCCTTTTCATTGATAAGAAAGAAAAACAAAAGAAAGTGATAAGATTCTAGCCTTTTATGACACTAATTAGATAGTCTCTGTAAAAGCTGCTGTTAACCCTTCTTATCATGAAGGGTCCCAGACTAATAGCACATTGGATTACCGGTTTGAATTAGCCTAAGGGATCCTGACAGCTGTGTATTTTCACAGCTATAAGTGATCGAAGAAATGCCAGACCCGCAGTATAGAATTCTCTCTGCTGTTTGGTGCCCTCTGTGAAACTGTGCCTCCTATGCTGTACTCAAGCATTGACAGATTCGGTGTGTCATGGGCAACTAGCTGTTCTTCTCTTCCTCAGCCTTACTCGTAACAGGAATGGTTGGTGCCCTATGTTCTGTAAAGAAAGAGATAAGACTGATGAGGCTTGGGTCCTGGTCCTCCCTGTAGATTGGTTCTGGGCATGCTGTCTGGTAGCCTTGAAACCTGCTCAGCATCTGGGTCTTTGAAACATTTCTGGCCTTAGCCATCCCTCACTTTCCCTATCCATATAAGGAAGGGAAATGTAAATCACAGCTGCTATCTCCTGTGGATCTTCACCTCTGGTTCCCAGCCCTTCTGGCCATCCTCTTGTCTTGGACAGGATGATATCCAAAGCTCTTCAGCCACATGAGACACCCTTCCTTTCTTGCAAGGAGAAAGAATTTCTTTTGATTTTAATCTACCCCATTGCCTCAAGATCATGTTTTGAGTTTCTCAAGTTCACTAAAATATAGTACCTAAGTGTGTTCAGACTCCTGGGTAATAGTGTAGGAGTAGTGTTGACTTTGATGTCAGATGGACAAGGGTTTGACACTCAGTGCTGCCACTTAAAGGCTGTGAGATCTTAGGTTCTGCTTCCTTGTGCCTTCTTCTTTATCTTTAAAAATGAGCATAATTTATAATAATACAGTCAATGTTAGCCTCCATCCTTTGCAGGAAAAAAGTCTAACTCCTGTTTGGCCCTTCAGCCTTGTGAAGGCAGGGCAGGTATTAGTGACCACCCCAGGGTAAGAAGCTTTACCACTGCCCTCAGAAGACTTCTGAGATCCTTAGCATAGGCCTTGAATCTGACCCATTCCTATGAATTTTGACCTGAACCTTCCAGAAATCCAGTTCTTCTACTACGACCAATGAGAAGATCACCAAGTTGTATGAGCTGGGTGGTGAGCCTGAGAGGAAGATGTGGGTGGACCGTTATCTGGCCTTCACAGAGGAGAAGGCCATGGGCATGACAAATCTGCCTGCTGTGGGTAGGAAACCTCTGGACCTCTATCGCCTCTATGTGTCTGTGAAGGAGATTGGTGGATTGACTCAGGTGAGTGAGTGCCTGACACTTGACTTCCCCTGTGGTTTCAATAAGCTCCTCCTCTTTTGGCTTGGTGCCTATAGCTCAAGTGGCTAAGGCACCAGCCACATACACCAGAACTGGTGGGTTCGAATCCAGCCCAGGCCTACCAAACAACAACTACAACCAAAAAGTAGCCGGGCATTGTGGTGGACGCCTGTAGTCCCTTCTACTTGGGAGGCTGGGAGGCAAGAGAATCACTTAAACCCAGGAGCTTGAGGTTACTGTGAGCTGTGATGCCACGGCACTCCAGCCAGGGCTACAGCTTGAGGCTCTGTCTCAAAAATAAAAAAAATTAAAAAGCTCATGTGATACCATGCATCCCACAGGGACATCACCCTCTCCTGCTTTCTGAGTCACATAGGGAACACAGGTCTTACAAGATAAGGCAAAGGCAGGAGGCTGAGACCTTCCTGAGTATGAGGTATTAGCACTAAGTTTACCGTGTGTCTAGACTCCCAAAGACAGAGAAAGTCTGTGGGCATTCTTATTTTATAAGGAGCAATTTGGCATAGTAGCAAAAGGTAGGATTTGGAGAAATGAGCCTAGTTTTGATCCTATCTTAGCCACTTGTAATATATGTGAACATAATCAAGGTATTGAACTTAGTTTACTTATTTGTAAACTAGGAACAGTGTGTATCCTGCTAGACTTTCAAAAGTTTGTAATAATATAAGCATAAAACTTTTCAGGTTTCTGCCACGTAAATTTGTCTGCAAGATGGTGGGGACAACCAGGGCAGTTGTTGATTTTCTCATTTCTGGAAGCTTCCCAATAGGGAAAGGATTTCAGAAGCTGTTTAAAAGAGGTGGTGAGAAATTATGTGTTTATTCTGTATAGAAGACTTAAGTGAATTTTCTAATCCTTGCTGAAAACCTCCAAATTGGATATCACCCAGAGCTTACACCTACCCTGGTACCTTACAGTTTTGTTTTAGATTCAGCCCAGGAGGCAGACAGGTGAAGCAACACTGACAGCACTGTGTGCATGGCAGATTTTCCTTCTGTGTATGTTCTATAGTCACCAGACCAGAAGCCTGCTGTTGGATTAGTTTGTGGCTGAGCTCAGAGGGAGGTGTGGTGAGGAGTGTTATTCTAACCCCTTTTAAATCAGAAGAGGAAAACAGCTGTCACCAGCAGAAAAGAAAGCGATTGGAATGAAGCCAACCAACAGTCAGTTATGAATTCCTTCTCCCTTCAGGCTTTATTCCCCTCCCCCATAAAGGAAAACAAAACAAAACACGTGTATCCTGCCATATCACTGGCATGGGAAGCATAGCCACAGAAGGCTTCTGAGGTGACCCTGGGCTTATTCCTGCTTTTCTCTCTGATACTCATAGCCAGGCCTTTCTTGCTTGTGGGGGAAGGGTGCATTGGGTTAGGATTGGATGGGCTTCTGGGCTCACTGATCCTAGGATGAGGCACAGAAGGAAACCTAAGGCCTAGGCTTGTTTTCTGGTTTGCAAAAGGACGTGAACCTTTTAGACACTGCTTCATATTGAACTCTAAAGACAGTGAGAATTCAGAGGCAAAAGAATGCCATTAAAGGCTCAGCACCTATGGCTCAAGCAGCTAAGGTGCCAGCTACATACACCTGAGCTGGCGGTTCGAATCCAGCCTGGGCCCACCAAATAACCAGGCGTTGTGGTGGGCGCCTGTAGTCCCAGCTACTTGGGAGGCGGAGGCAGGAGAATTGCTTGAGCCCACGAGTTGGAGGTTGCTGTGAGCAGTGATGCCATGGCACTCTACCCAGGGCGACAGCTTGAGGCTCTGTCTCAAAAAAAAAAGAGGGACCGGGGCACAGTGGCTCATGCCTGTAATCCTAGCGTTCTGGGAGGCCGAGGCAGATGGATTGCCTGAGCTCACAGGTTTGAGACTAGCCTGAGCCAAGGCAAGACCTCGTCTCTAAAAATAGCTGGGTGTTGTGGCAGGTACCTGTAGTTCCAGCTACTCAGGAGGCTGAGGCAAAAATCGCTTTAGCCCAAGAGTCTGAGGTTGCTGTGAGCTATGATACCACAGTACTCTATGGAGGATGACAAAATGAGACTCTTGTCTCCCCAAAAAAAAAAAAAAAAGTTCTATGAAGGGTCCAAGAAGGCAAAAGATGAGTCTTTACGTTTTTCTAGAGGATTCATAGGGTTTAGGTGGAGGGAGGAGCCATGCTAATAGACTGGCCCAGATGGCGTGAAGGAGGGAGAAAGTCTGGAATACCCTCCAACAAGGTCATATCTAACCATGTAGACTCAGTTCAGGTGTTAAGTGCCCTAGGTCACCTCCCTTCCATCTAGGCTGCCTCCCTCTGTGCTTCCTTAAACTCTGCTCTCTGACATCACAAATACTATGCCAACAAGTATTACAACCTCTTGAACTTCCTTGTGGATTAGGACTAGAAAGCCCTTGTTCCCAGCCCATGGGGGTACAGGCTTACCAAATGGTAGATGAATAAGTATAAGAACCCATGAAAAGGGAGACCTACCTGCCTAAACCAGAAAGACTAATTATAAAGAGCAGTTGGGGAATTGTCTTGGTCAATGTGCCCTGAAGCTGAGAGGAGACAGCTCTGTATACTGACTGCTAGGAATGTACAAAAGAAGTCATAAGGGTGGGCACGGTGGCTCATGCCTGTGATCCTAGCACTCCGGGAGACCAAGGCAGGATTGCCTGAGCTAGAGCAAGATCCCATCTCTAAAAGTAGCCAGGTGTTATGGTGGGCACCTGTAGTCCCAGCTACTCCAGAGGCTGAGGCAAGAGGATTGCTCAAGCCCAAGAGTTTGAGATTGCTGTGAACTGTAACTCCACAGCACTCTACCAAGGGTGACAACGTGAGAGTCTGTCTCAAAAAAAAAAAAGTCATGAGATCTTCACCATCTCTGTATCCTGGAGGTAGTGACTGGTAAGGGAAAGGATCCTGCAGTTATATGTCCTTCAGATGCAGGGGAGCCACAGCACAAGAATGTCAAATTTGCAAGGAGCCTCACACTGGGGAAAAAAAATCTATGTGAAAATTCCCAGTTTGAAAAAATAAGTTAAGTGGGGTAGTCATTGATAGTACCACAAGAGACTCCATTTTATAAAATGTTAATTTTTATTAGTGCATTTAAAAGAGGATTAGGATCTACAGGTGATTTGCATGCTGTTTTTCAGCAGTATACTTGTGTAAGGAAAAATCAGGCTCTCTCAACTCTTTTCTTGATAGGAATATGAGATTTGCCCCATCTTGAATAAGCAGGCTCTGATAGTTGCAGTGAAGCATCCTTAGGGTAAAACGAAGCCAGCTACAGATGTAGCACTCCTCGTGGGCTATCCCCCAACCAGGATTAACTTTATGATTACCTAAGAATGGTGATTATCACAAGAGATGAGTACTTTCCAGCCTGATGGGGTTTGAGGAATATGAGCAGGAAAACTAGGTGGAAGATATACCTTGACTCTTACGGTTGGTTATACAGGTCAACAAGAACAAAAAATGGCGGGAACTTGCGACCAACCTGAATGTAGGCACATCAAGCAGTGCTGCCAGCTCCTTAAAAAAGCAGTATATCCAGTGTCTCTATGCCTTCGAATGCAAGATTGAACGGGGAGAAGACCCTCCTCCAGACATCTTTGCAGCTGCTGATTCCAAGAAGTCCCAGCCCAAGATCCAGCCTCCCTCTCCTGGTAAGGATGGGGTGGGAAACCCCACCAAGGCAGGAGACCTGTTACCCTGGTTTCTTATTCAGTGGTGCCTGCCTTCTCCAGGGTAGCAGAGGAGATGCCATGTGAATGTGTACTCTGCCATGCCCCTACTCCAGGGCTTAATAGGTTAGCTGATTAAAAAGTGGGCAGTGGTGACCCCCTTGGCCAGTACTCTGTAGCAGCCCTTAATGGTTTTTCTGGATTTTGTTTTTTTATTTTTGATTTTTTAAGAGATAGAGTCTGCCACCCAGGCTGGAGTGCCATAGTGTGATCTCAGAACACTGCAACCTTGGACTCCTGGGCTCAAGCAATCCTCTTGCCTCAGCCTCTTGAGTAGCTAGGACTAGAGACAGGGTCTCACTATATTGCCCAGGTTGGTCTGGAACTCCTGGCCTTAAGCAATCCTCCCAGTTCAGCTTCCCAAAGAGCTGGGATTATAGACATGAGCTACCAAGCCCAGCCCAGCCCTTAAGTTTTAATTTTTGTTGTGCACCTGGCATCTTGCCAAATGTTTGTAAACTGGTAAGTGGGAGGACATATGAGTAGGAGAAAACTGACAAATCACTGCAAGGCAGGGCCATCTGGGAGCTTTGGCCCACTGATGTCAGCACCTTAGAATGCAGCTCAGACTACAGCCTTGAATTCCCCAGGGAGCTGAGATGGTAATGAATTGGGGGGGGGGGGTAGGAAAGGGATATGAATGGAACTCTCTGATGGGAGTGCCTCTGCCCATCCTTCTTTCTAAGAGGAGGCTGGGGCATTAGGATAGCCTGGGAGGGAAGAAGGCCAGGGCGCCTGGAAGGTGGGTGTAAACACATATGCCCTGGTGTTGACCTCTGAGGGTATAATGAGTGCTTGAGATGACTCATTTGCTGGGGAGGCCTCAGCAGTGGCTATCTGCTGCTGGGAATGGCAACTAATGGAAACATTAATTACTGGTAGTTTGCGCATCAGCTTAGAGTAGGTCCTTGGAGAAGTAAAGAGAAATAGCCAGGGACACTGATAATGACTTGAGAAATCACCAGCATGATGTCATGGCCACATCACTCCTCTTCTCTGCATATAAAATAAAAATAAGAAGCAGGCTCAGCGCCTGTAACTCAAGCGGCTAAGGTGCCAGCCACATACACCAGAGCTGGCGGGTTGGAGTCCAGCCTGGGCCTGCCAAACAACAATGACAACTACAACCTCATCACCACCACCACCAAAAAGAAATAGCCAGGCGTTCTGGTGGGTGCCTGTAGTCCCAGCTACTTGGGAGGATAAAGCAAGAGAATCGCTTAAACCCAGGAGTTGGAGGTTGCTGAGAGCTATGATGCCACAGCACTCTACCCAGGGTGACAGCTTGAGGCTCTGTCTCAAAAAAAAAAGGCAGCTGAACCCTCAAATTCCCTTTATTAGGAATTGGCCTTGTAGATCCCCTGCTAAAAAGGGCAATGAAGGATTTAAAGGCCTTAGAAAGATCTTTTCCAAAGAGATTCTGGGGCATTTGTGTGTTTCCATGAGAATTGAACACTTCTTCCGAGCACACTGCTTACCCTGCATCTCTGTCCACAGCCGGATCAGGATCTATGCAGGGGCCACAGACTCCTCAGTCAACCAGCAGTTCCATGGCAGAAGGAGGAGACCTGAAGCCACCAACTCCAGCATCCACACCACACAGTCAGATCCCCCCCTTGCCAGGCATGAGGTAAGGCCAGGAGCAGGGATAGATGGGTTGGGGCACCTGGACTCCTGTGTGTCCTTTGTTATATATTAGAGGAATTGTTCTGTTTGGGGGTTAATTGGTTTTCCTCACTCTGGAGCAGGAGCAATTCAGTTGGGATCCAGGATGCCTTTCCTGATGGAAGTGACTCCACATTCCAGAAGCGGAATTCCATGACTCCAAACCCTGGGTACCAGCCCAGTATGAATACCTCTGACATGATGGGGCGCATGTCCTACGAGCCAAATAAGGATCCTTATGGCAGCATGAGGAAAGGTGACCAACTGCTGTCCCTTATGCCCTTGAAGATAAGGCCAGGGAAACAGGGAGATATCTTAGAGTGGCTTAGAGTTCTTGTGGAGCTATCCTCTGAGATAAATCATTTCCTGACTTAACTGTCTGACCTTAGTTACCCTTCTTAATCCCTACCTCTTTTCTTTTTTTCCTTGTTTTTTTTTTTTTTTTTTTTCTTTTTTCTTTTTTTTCCTTTTGAGACAGTCTCACTCTATCACCTTAGCTATATTGCCATGGCATCACTCTAGCTCATAGCAACCTCAAACTCCTGGGGTCAAGTTATCCTGCCTCAGCCTCCTGCGCCCTACCTGGGACTATAGGCCCCTACCATAACGCCTGGCAAACTTTTTCGTTTTTAGTAGAGACGGGGTCTCGAACTCAGGCTGATCTGGAACTCCTAACCTCAAACGATCCATGCACCTCGGCTTATCAGAGTGCTAGGTTACAGGCATGAGCCACCACCACACCTGGCTCCTCCCTTCTTTCTTATCTCCCTTTACCTGGCTTTTCTTTGTCACCCCTTAACAGGTACATGCTTTTTACTAGTTAAGGCCTCTTATTTATTTTGAGACAGAATCTCACTTTCTTGCCCCTGGTAGACTGCTATGGCGTCATACCTCACAGCAACCTCAAACTCTTGGGCTCAAGTGATCTTGTCTCAGCCTCCCAAGTAACTGGTACTATAGGTGCCTGCCACAATGCCCAGCTATTTTTTTTTAGAGACAGGGTCTTAGTCTTGCTCAGGCTGGTCTTGAACCTGTACGCTCAGGGCAGTCCACCCACTTCAACTTCCCAGAGTTCTAGGATTATAGGTATGAGCCACCATGCCTGGCCAGGGGGCTTCTTTCCTTCTGTTTTGAACCTGTAAGGAAAACAGTGGGATCAAACCATTACTCTGAAGAGGATCTGGGTCTTTGGAGCAAGCAAAATATAGATTATTCAGCCTGCTGCCTGCTGACCTACAATTTGCTCACACCCTGCCTTTCTGCACTCAGCTCCTGGGGGTGATCCCTTCATGTCCTCAGGGCAGGGCCCCAATGGCGGAATGGGTGACCCCTACAGCCGTGCTGCCGGCCCTGGACTAGGAAATGTGGCGATGGGACCACGACAGCACTATCCCTATGGAGGTCCTTATGACAGAGTGAGGTAAGCATGACTCCTGTTCCTGTCCATCCCTAGCGCCCCACTGCTATAGTGCACTCAAGTCTTTCTCTCCATTTTTCTTTAGGACGGAGCCTGGAATAGGGCCTGAGGGAAACATGGGCACTGGGGCCCCGCAGCCTAATCTCATGCCTTCCAACCCAGACTCGGGGATGTATTCACCTAGCCGCTACCCTCCGCAGCAACAGCAGCAGCAACGGTGAGCGAAGCCTGGTCTTGGTGGTGCTGCTGTAAATATGCTTTGCCATTTCCCACACTGATTTTCTGTTTCTCTCCTTCCTATAGACATGATTCCTATGGCAATCAGTTCTCCACCCAAGGCACCCCTTCCAGCAGCCCCTTCCCTAGCCAGCAGACCACAATGTATCAGCAGCAGCAGCAGCAGGTGAGGAAGGTACCTGGGAAGGAACTGGCATGCAGATTCCCCTTGAAAGCTAGTTAGCTAATGTGTTAAAATCTGAATTCACCTTAGATACTTTGGTGGTGTTCTCTCACACAGCTAGCCAGTTTTGCCTGGAGAGCCAAGTCCTCGATCTCTTCACTGTTTGGAGTCTAGTTTCCCTAGTTCTCCAAAAGGATAGAAATAGACCTTATTTTGACTTTTGAGGTTTTGTACATTTTTCTGCTTAAAACAAGGGAGAGCCAGAGCAAGATTGGTGGTTGCTTTCAGAAACAACTTCAAAGGATAACATTTTACATGATTCCTTGGAGTCTATATCCTCTCTTCTAGAGAGGTAGAATTAAACCAGGCACGTTTCTGATTATAGCCATCTTGGCATCTGTGGACTTTGTCCCTGAGTGCAGAATATTAACTTTACCTCTGCTTGCCTCTATCTTAGAATTACAAGCGGCCGATGGATGGCACATACGGCCCTCCTGCCAAGCGGCATGAAGGGGACATGTACAGTGTGCCGTACAGCACTGGGCAGGGGCAGCCTCAGCAGCAGCAGCTGCCCCCAGCCCAGCCCCAGCCTGCCAGCCAGCAACAAGCTGCCCAGCCTTCCCCTCAGCAAGATGTATACAACCAGTATGGCAATGCCTATTCTGCCACTGCCACCGCTGCTACTGAGCGCCGACCAACAGGCGGCCCCCAGAACCAATTTCCATTCCAGTTTGGCCGAGACCGTGTCTCTGCACCCCCTGGCTCCAGTGCCCAGCAGAACATGCCACCACAAATGATGGGTGGCCCCTTACAGGCATCAGCTGAAGTTTCTCAACAGAGCACCATGTGGCAGGGGCGCAATGACATGACCTATAATTATGCCAACAGGCAGAGCACGGGCTCTGCTCCCCAGGGCCCCACCTATCACGGTGTGAACCGAACAGATGAAATGCTGCACACAGATCAGAGGGCCAACCACGAAGGCCCGTGGCCTTCCCACGGCACACGCCAGCCCCCCTATGGTCCCTCTGCCCCTGTACCTCCTATGACAAGGCCCCCTCCATCTAACTACCAGCCCCCACCAAGCATGCAGAATCACATTCCTCAGGTATCCAGCCCCGCTCCTCTTCCCCGGCCAATGGAGAACCGCACCTCTCCTAGCAAGTCTCCATTCCTGCACTCTGGGATGAAAATGCAGAAGGCAGGTCCTCCAGTACCTGCCTCGCACATAGCGCCTGCCCCTGTGCAGCCCCCCATGATTCGACGGGATATCACTTTCCCACCTGGCTCTGTTGAAGCCACACAGCCTGTGTTGAAGCAAAGGAGGCGGCTCACAATGAAAGACATTGGTAAGGAGACTTTCCTAAGTGGGTTGCCTAATCTGCCCCTTTCCATCCTGTCCATTGTTCCCCTCCATCTCACATTCTGGATTAAATTAAATCTGGTCCAGTGTTGACTAAAATAGCACCAAAGGGCATTGGGTAAGGAAGAAATAAGCTATCAGGTTTTGCTTCAAAGCATTGCCATACAGTGAATGTCTTAGACAGCTGAGAACCCATGAGGGGCAGGTGTGTGTCATCTCCTAGATAGGAACTGCCTCCTACCTTATATTATCTTCATAGTAGCCTGTCTGATGGGACAGCTCTGGGGGTACCTCCAGGCAACCTGGGTTTGGTGGGTGGACGACATGGAGGTTTATTTCAGGAACCCCGGAGGCATGGCGGGTAATGATGTCCCTCAAGTCTGGGCTCCTGGCGGAGAGCACATGGGCATTAGACACCATTAACATCCTGCTATATGATGACAACAGCATCATGACCTTCAACCTCAGTCAGGTGAGTACAGATGGATTAAGAAGATTGAGAGGGCCTGAGATCTTTTTTATATAGGACAGTAATAGGCCTAGCACAGTAACACACTCCTGTAGTTCTAGTGCTTTGGGAGGCTGAGGCAGGAGGATCTCTTGAACCCAAGATTTTGAGGCTACAGTGTGCTATGATTGTGTGTTACACTCTGGGCAACACCCTGTCTCAAAAAATAAAGAGGGAGGCACCTGTGGCTCAGTGAGTAGGGCGCTGGTCCCATATGCTGAGGGTGGTGAGTTCAAACCCAGCCCCGGCTAAACTGCAACAAAAAATAGCCAGGCATTGTGGCAGGCACCTGTAGTCCCAGCTGCTCGAGAAGCTGAGGCAAAAGAATCGCCTAAGCCCAAAAGCTGGAGGTTGCTGTGAGCTGTGCGATACCACGGCACTCTACTGTGGGCGATAAAGTGAGACTCTGTCTCTTAAAAAATAAAGAACTGCGGTGCAAATTCCATTGATGTGAGTACAGCATATTTTCTGGACTACCAAGAACAACCTATGGTCTTAATTAGTGAACAGAATAATTATTTCCATTTTCCCTTTTTTTTTTTACTATGAATAGGAGGGGTTTTCATTGATCTCAGTTTCCTTAGATGTAAAATCGGTGGGATGTTTGGTTAGTGATCCTCTTGCAAAGCTAACTATCTAGACCTACCCCCTACAGGATGTGCACCTTGTGATTTCCCAATAGCTGGGAAGAGCTTGTGCTTTACCATCCTACTCTCTTGTCATCCTTAATACTACCAATCCATCTCTCAAGGAGCTGACTAGGAGGACATTGTTATTAGTAGTTACCAATTATTATGCCCTTACTTTGTGTCAGGTCCTTGGGTTTTCTTTTTTGTTGTTGTTGTTTTAATAAATCATAAACACATAGGACGGTGCCTGTGGCTCAAGGATTAGGGCGCCAGCCCCACATACCAGAGGTGGTGTATTCAAACCTGGCCCAAGCCAAAAACTGCAAAAAAAAATCATAAACACATAGATCATATATACATTGATGCATTTATGGGATACAGTGTGCTGATTTCATATAGAATTAGGAATGCTACATCACACTGGTTAATATATACCTTATCTTGTTTACTTAATTATTGTGTTAAGACATTTATGCTCTATATTTAATAGATCTGACATGTACCCTTGCATTATGCACCATAGCTGTGATCCCACAATTCACCCTCCCTTGATCTGACCTCTCCCCTCCCCTCCCACTCCCCCTCCTCCCTTTTTTATCCAGGTCCTTAATATTTGTTAAATGTCATCCTTATAACATTCCTCAGAGACAGAAGATGTAGCCATTTAGAGATGTCAGAGTCTTACCATTGCCCAGGTTCACACCACTGTCAGCAGAATCTATCTGATTCCAAAGACTGATTTTGTTTCCATTGTTTAATATTGCCTCTTGTGAGAAAGGAAAGGAAGGGGCCAGGCACAGTGGCCCACACCTGTAATCCTAGCACTCTGGGAGGCCAAGGCGGGTGGATTGCCTGACCTCACAAGTTTAAGACCAGCCTGAGCAAGGGTGAGACCCCATCTCTAAAAATAGCTGGGTGTTGTGACAAGCACCAGTAGGCCTAGCAACTCGGAAGGCTGAGGCAAGAGGATGACTTGTGCCCAAGAGTTTGAGGTTACTGTGAGCTATGATGCCACAGTACTCTACCTGGGGCAAGAAAGTGAGATTCTGTCTCAAAAAAAAAGAAAAAAAGAATATGGGGTACCTGTGGCTCAGTGGGTAGGGCGCCTGCCCCATATACCGATGGTGGCAGGTTCAAACCCGTTCCTGGCCAGCTAAAACAGCAATGAGAATTGCAACAAAAAATAGCCGGGTGTTATGGTGGACTCCTGTAGTCCCAGCTACTTGAGAGGCTGAGGCAAGAGAATCCCTTAAGCCCAAGAGTTGAAGGTTGCTGTGAGCTGTGACGCCACAGCAGTCTACCGAGAGCAACAAAGTGAGACTCTGTCTCAAAAATAAAAAATAAAATTAAATAAGAAAGAAAAGGAACAAATTTTCATAGAGCAATTTCCATATGCTAGGCATTTAGACCTCAGACCCTGTAAACTTTAGGAATTTCCATCATTTCCTGCAACTAGTTCCTGGTAAAACCCCAATTCAAACTTACATCTAATTCTATAGCCCATATTTTTTTCCATTCTGCTGTGTCATACCAAAGATTAATCTGACTGGAGAGTGGTGTTTCCTTTTAGAGGTAAATAAATAGCCTATGCAGCAATCCAAGCTGGAATTTGGGTTTACTCTAAACTTGTGTTGGGTCATCCTACCATGCCTAAGCTTGGGCTCCACTAGAGAGTGGATATATAGAGAGAGTGTTCTAAGAGAGATAGTGGCAGTGACCACTAGGAAACTGGGGGGGGTGAAGGAAAAGCAGAAGATTACTTGGGAAAGAGGAGGCTGAGAGATGATGGGTAAGGCCCTGATGGGTGAGGTACAAAGCTGTTAGTTAGTGGTCCCATCCTGCTGGAGGCAGATTTAGTGAAGGTAAGTTGGGCACAAGAGAGAATCTTGTGCTGGGCATAGGAGAGATGAAGATAAACAATTTGTTCTTAGGAATACTTTTGGGAAAAGTGCAATTCTGTCTCTCCCAAGTGATACAGATAAATGTCCTAGAAGGAAAGTAGGAGTTTTTAGACAGAAAAGTTTGAGAGAGCTCTCAAGTCAAGGATTCCCTTCTTAGATTACTTTTCTTCCTTAATTTATTTTCTATACTTTCTCTTTTTAGCTCCCAGGGTTGCTAGAGCTCCTTGTGGAATATTTCCGACGATGCCTGATCGAGATCTTTGGCATTTTAAAGGAATATGAGGTGGGTGACCCAGGACAGAGAACACTACTGGACCCTGGGAGATTCAACAAAGTGTCTAGTCCAGCCCCCATGGAGGGGGAAGAAGATGAAGAACTTCTAGGTCCTAAACTTGAGGAGGAAGAAGAGGAAGTAGTTGAAAATGATGAGGAGATAGCCTTTTCAGGAAAGGACAAGTCAGCTTCAGAGAGTAGTGAGGAGAAGCTGATCAGTAAATTTGATAAGCTTCCAGTAAAGATCGTACAGAAGAATGACCCATTTGTGGTGGACTGCTCAGATAAGCTTGGGCGAGTGCAAGAGTTTGACAGTGGTCTGCTGCATTGGCGGATTGGTGGGGGGGACACGACTGAGCATATCCAGACCCACTTTGAGAGCAGGAAAGAGCTACTGCCTTCCCGGCCTCATGTATCCTGCCCACCAGCTACCCGGAAACATGTCACAACAGCAGAGGGTTTGCCGGGAACAACAGAACAGGAGGGGCCCCCACCTGATGGCCCTCCAGAAAAACGGATCACAGCCACTATGGATGACATGTTGTCCACTCGGTCTAGCACATTGACCGAGGAGGGACCTAAGAGTACAGAGGCCACCAAGGAGAGCAGTAAGTTTCCATTTGGCATTAGCCCAGCACAGAGCCACCGGAACATCAAGATCCTAGAGGATGAACCCCACAGTAAGGATGAGACCCCACTGTGTACCCTTCTGGACTGGCAGGATTCTCTTGCCAAGCGCTGTGTCTGTGTCTCCAATACCATCCGAAGCCTGTCATTTGTGCCAGGCAACGACTTTGAGATGTCCAAACACCCAGGGCTGCTGCTCATCCTAGGCAAGCTGATCCTGCTGCACCACAAGCACCCAGAAAGGAAGCAGGCACCACTAACTTACGAGAAGGAGGAGGAACAGGACCAAGGGGTGAGCTGCAACAAAGTGGAGTGGTGGTGGGACTGCTTGGAAATGCTCCGGGAAAACACCTTGGTCACACTTGCCAATATCTCGGGGCAGTTGGACCTTTCTCCTTACCCTGAGAGCATTTGCCTGCCTGTCCTGGACGGACTCCTACACTGGGCAGTTTGCCCTTCAGCTGAAGCCCAGGACCCCTTCTCCACCCTGGGCCCCAACGCCGTCCTTTCCCCCCAGAGACTGGTCTTGGAAACCCTCAGCAAACTCAGCATCCAGGACAATAATGTGGACCTGATTCTGGCCACACCCCCTTTCAGCCGCCTGGAGAAGTTGTATAGCACCATGGTGCGCTTCCTCAGTGACCGAAAGAACCCAGTGTGCCGGGAGATGGCTGTGGTACTGCTGGCCAACCTGGCGCAAGGGGACAGCCTGGCAGCCCGTGCCATTGCAGTACAGAAGGGCAGCATCGGCAACCTCCTGGGCTTCCTAGAAGACAGCCTTGCTGCCACACAGTTCCAGCAGAGCCAGGCCAGCCTCCTCCACATGCAGAACCCGCCCTTTGAGCCAACTAGTGTGGACATGATGCGGCGGGCTGCCCGTGCACTGCTTGCCCTGGCCAAGGTGGATGAGAACCACTCAGAGTTTACTCTGTACGAGTCACGGCTGTTGGACATCTCGGTATCACCATTGATGAACTCATTGGTTTCGCAAGTCATTTGTGATGTACTGTTTTTGATTGGCCAGTCATGACAGCCGTGGGACACCTCCCCCCTGTGTGTGTGTGCGTGTGTGGAGAACGTAGAAACTGACTGTTGCCCTTTATTTATGCAAAACCACCTCAGAATCCAGTTTACCCTGTGCTATCCAGCTTCTCCCTTGGGAAAAAAGTCTCTCCTGTTTCTCTTTCCTCCTTCTACCCCCACCCCACCTTACACCTTTCTGTTCCTGTCCTTACCTTACTCCCCTCAGGACCCCAACCTGTTTGAAAAGACAAAGCTCTGCCTACATAGAAGACTTTTTTATTTTAACCAAAGTTACTGTTGTTTACAGTGAGTTTGGGGAAAAAAAATAAAATAAAAACGGCTTTCCCGGTCCTTGCATCAGCGGGATGCCACGTTTCATAACTGTTTTTAATGGTTAAAAAAAAAAAAAAAAAAAAAAAAAGGAAAAAATACAAAAAAAAAAACCTCTGAAGGACAAAAAAGGTGACTGCTGAACTGTGTGTGGTTTATTGTTGTACATTCACAATCTTGCAGGAGCCGAGAAGTTCGCAGTTGTGAACAGACTCTGTTCACTGGAGAGGCCTGTGCAGTAGAGTGTAGACCCTTTCATGTACTGTACTGTACACCTGATACTGTAAACATACTGTAATAATAATGTCTCACATGGAAACAAGAGAAAACGCTGGGTCAGCAGCAAGCTGTAGTTTTTAAAAATGTTTTTAGTTATATGTTGAGGAGAAAAAAAAAGGCTTTTCCCCCAAAGTATCATGTGTGAACCTACAACACCCTGACCTCTTTCTCTCCTCCTTGATTGTATGAATAACCCTGAGATCACCTCTTAGAACTGGTTTTAACCTTTAGCTGCAGCCATTGCGCTGCCACGTGTGTATATATATGACGTTGTACATTGCACATACCCTTGAATCCCCACAGTTTGGTCCCCTTCCCAGCTGCCCCTTTATAGTATGACGAGTTAACAAGTTGGTGACCTGCACAAAGCGAGACACAGCTATTTAATCTCTTGCCAGACATCGCCCCTCTTGGTGTGATGCTGTACAGGTCTCTGTAAAAAGTCCTTGCTGTCTCAGCAGCCAATCAACTTATAGTTTATTTTTTTCTGGGTTTTTGTTTTGTTTTGTTTTCTTTCTAATCGAGGTGTGAAAAAGTTCTAGGTTCAGTTGAGTTCTGATGAAGAAACACAATTGAGATTTTTTCAGTGATAAAATCTGCATATTTGTATTTCAACAATGTAGCTAAAACTTGATGTAAATTCCTCCTTTTTTTCCTTTTTTGGCTTAATGAATATCATTTATTCAGTATGAAATCTTTATACTATATGTTCCACGTGTTAAGAATAAATGTACATTAAATCTTGGTAAGACTTTTGTGAGGCTTTTTATTATTTTCAAACTAAAAGCTTGGGCTCGGCACCTGTAGCTCAGCAGCTAGGAGCGCAAGCCACATCCACTGGAGCTGGCAGGTTCAAATTCAGCCCGGGCCTGCCTAACAACAATGACAACTACAACCAAAAAAACAGCCGGACGTTGTGGCAGGTGCTTGTAGTCCCAGCTACTCGGGAGGCTATCTTAAAAAAAAAAAAAAAAACTAAACTAAAAGCTTGGCCTTTAGGGAGGAGTGCAGGTCAAGGGATTAGTCCTGTTCTTACAAACTTCCCATAGTGTGCCCTCTTACCTAAATTATTTCTTTTACCATATTCTATCTTAACCTCTACAGTGTACTTGCCATGATTTAGTCTGCAAGAAGGAAGTTCTAGGCATAAAAAGCATGTTACTGCTTGAAATAAAGTAGGTTTAAATAACGATTTGATGAGAATCTAGAAAAAATACTTCTATAAATAGTTGGCAAAGGGATGATCTCTGTTTTCTTTTTGTTTCCTTTTTTTTTTTTTTTTGTTGTTTTTTGGGTGTGGCTGGGTTTGGACCTCTGACATATGGGTGCGGTGCCCCACTCCTTTGAGCCACAGGCACCGCCCTCTTTCTTTAAAGAGACAAGGTCTTGCTCTGTTGCCCAAGCTAGAGTACAGTGGCACAAACATAGCTCACTACATCCTCAAAGTCCTCCTAGGTTTCAAATGATTGTCCCACCCTTAACCCCCCAAAGTATTAGTATTATCGACGTTAGCCACTATCTCCAGCCCTGGCTAGAAATTTTTAGCAAGACCCCATTTATCGGGGGCAGCGCCTGTGGCTTAAAGGAGTAGGGCACGGGTCCCATATGCCTGAGGTGGTGGGTTCAAACCCAGCCCCGGCCAAAACTGGAAAAAAAAAAAAGTCCCATTTATCTGAAGGCAGCCTCCAACTTAATCACATATATTTCCAGATTGGCTTTTATCTCTGACTCCATACTAAAGTTTTTTCCTTCATTTCCACATCCAGTCTATTTGTGTTTTTTTATTTTTTATTTTTTGGAGACAGTCTCAAGCTATTGCCCTGGGTAGAGTGCTGTGGTGTCATAGCTTACAGCAACCTCCATCTCTTGGGCTGAAGTGATCTTGCCTCAGTTTTTCTATTTTATGTAGAGATGGGAGTCTCGATTTTGCTCAAGCTGGTCTCTTAACTCATGAGCTCAAGCTATCCACCCACCTTGGCCTCCCAGAGCATTAGGATTACAAGCATGAGCCCCATGCCCGGCCTTTCTGTTAGCACTCTTAAGAAAATAATCCTCAGCTCAGCACCTATGGTTTAAGCAGCTAAGGTGCCAGGCACATACACCTGAGCTGGCAGGTTCAAATCCAGCCCGGGCCCACCAAACAGCAATGACGGCTGCAACCAAAAAATAGCTGGGCGTTGTGGCAGGCTTCTGTAGTCCCAGCTACTTGGGAGGTGGAGGCAAGAGAATCATTTGAACCCAGGAGTTGGAGGTTGCTGTGAGCTATGAAGCCACAGCACTACCCAGGGCGACACCTCGAGGCTCTGTCTCATAAAAAAAAGAAAAAATAAGCCTCAATCTAGCCACCACCACTATAGTTCAAGATAGTAATACTATGGCTCAAAGCCTATAGCTCAGCAGCTAGGGCCCCAGCCACATACACCAGAGCTGGTGGATTCGAATCCAGCCCAGGCTGCCAAACAACAATGACAATTACAACCAAAAAATAGCCAAGTTTTGTGGCAGGTGCCTGTAGTCCCAGCTACTTGGTAGGCTGAGGCAAGAGAATTGCTTAAGCCCAAAGAATTTGAGGTTGCTGTGAGCTGTGACGCTACCCGGCGACATAGTGAGACTGTCAAAAAAGAAAAAAATAGTAATACTATGATATCTATTTTGGATTTTTTAAATACCTTCAAACTGACCTCCCTGCTTCTGCTTTGCCTGGTTAAACCTATTCTTAATATAGCAACCAAAATGATCCCTATAAAACATTAACTTAGGCAGCGCCTGCAACAAAAAATAGCTGGAGGTTGTGGCAGGCACCTTTAGTCCCAGCTACTTGGGAGGCAAGAGAAGTAAGCCTAGGAGTTTGAGGTTACTATGAGCTGTGACACCACGGCACTCTACTCATGGCAACAGCTTGAGACGTCCCCAAAAAAAAAAAAAAAAAAAAAAAAATTAGACCAAACTCTATCAGTGCTTTTTCTTCAGAAGTCCAGATACTTTACAATGATCTGTAAGGCCCTCAGGTACCTCACCCCTGCCTTTCTGGCACTTTCTCTCTTCCCCATTCTTCACTTTGCTCTACAGGGCTGTTTCCATCTTAAACTTTTTTGTACTTTCTGTTCCCTTTACCTGGAACTCTCATCAGATATCTGCATGGCTCAAGTCCTCATCTCCAGGGCTTTGTTCAAATGTCATACAAGTAAGGCTTTCCCTGGCCACATTAACTTAAAATAGCAGTCTCTGCTCCCCTGCTTCACTGCCCTTCTCTCCCTTTATATATTTTTTTTTTTTTTTTTTTCTGAGACAGTATCATTCTGTTGCCCTAGGTATAGTGTCATGGCATCATATCTCACAGCAACCTCAAACTCTTGGGCTCAAGCGATTCTCTTACTCTCGAGTAACTGGGACTATCGGTGCCCACCACAACACCTGGCTATAGAGACAAGGTCTTGCACTTGCTCAGGCAATCCACCCACCTTGACCTCCCAGAGTACTAGGATTACAGGCGTGAGACACTGAGCAGGCACCCAGCCTCAGCCTTGCCTTTCTTTTTTTTTTTTTTTGAGACAGAGCCTCAAGCTGTCGCCCTAGGTAGAGTGCTGTAGTATCACAGCTCACAGCAACCTCCAACTCGGGCTCAAGCGATTCTCCTGCCTCCACCTCCCAAGTAGCTGGGAGTACAGGTGCCTGCCACAACGCCTGGCTATTTTTTGGTTGCAGCCATCATTGTTGATTGGTGGGCTGGGGCTGGATTCGAACCCGCCAGCTCAGGCGTATGTGGCTGGCGCCTTAGCTGCTTGAGCCACAGGTGCCGAGCCAGCCTTGCTTTTCTTAACAGCACTTGTTACCACCAAGTCCATCGTATACTGTACTTACCTGTCAGCTTTTACTGGAATGTAAACCCTGGGGCAGGGGTTAGGAGGGTGTGTTTTGTTCACTGTTCGGTCCCTGTCCTGACACACAGCTTTGCACATAGTACCTCCTTAAGTAGTTTTCTTTTTTTTTTTTTTTTGAGACAGTCTCACTTTGTCGCCCTTGGCAGTGTGCCATGGCATATAGCTCATAGCAACCTCAAACTTGGGCTCAAGGGATCCTCTTGCCTCAGTTTTTCATTTTTAGTAGAGATGGGGGTCTCACTCTTGCTTAGGCTGGTCTTAAACTCATGAGCTCAAGCTACGAGGCCGCCCCCCCACCCGCCCCACATCTCCCAGAGTGCTAGGATTACAAGCATAAGCTACCTCGCCTGGCCCTTAAGTCATTTTTGATTGAAATGGTGGATGTTGACCAGATGGAGATGTTTTTATGAGGTTAATGTCAGAATATATAGTTTCTCTGTTCATCTCCTTCCTTAGAGAAACAATGAAGAAACCACAAGTTCAGGTTTCTCTGCAGAAATCAGAAGCAGTAACAGAAAATGCTATTATTGTGGACGCTTAGAAGTGAAACTATTATTGTGACACAGTTTCTATTAAGTACCTACTGGTATGATGGACATAGCACATAATGAATAATCCTACAAAAGTCCTGTACCTGTGAGGTTAGGATTCTGGCTCCTATTTTACAGTTTGGGAAAGAAGCCGAGAAAAGTGAAAGACTTGTCTCTTATTTTTTGAGACAGAGTCTATGTCACCCTTAGTAGAGTGCTGTGGCATCACAGCTTACAGCAACCTCCAACTCTTGGACTTAAGTGATTCCCTTGCCTCAGCCTCCCAAGTAGTTGGCACTACAGGCGTCCACCACAACACCCGGCTATTTTTTTGTTGGTAGTTGTTTAGCTGGCCTGGGCTGGGTTCAAACCGGCCACCTTTGGTGTATGTGGCTGGCGCTGTAACCACTGTTCTATGGGTGCTGAGCTGAAAGACTTGTCTTAAGTTTATACACCAAGCAAGATCTACCTCTCTCTAAGGCCCATCCTCTTCCCAATACACCACACTATACTTCTTTTCTGGATGAGAGGCTAACTAAAAGTAACTAGAGCAAGATTTGTTTTTATTGTATTTAGCACAAGGTAAAATTGTCCAAGAAGTGTTCATCAAATAAAATGTGGCTATTATAGGAATGAATAATTAGTATTTCTCTACTGAGAAAAAAAAACTTTTATCAACCAAGATGCCTTTCTAGGACTGTTCTGGAAAAAAACTAAAGCTTTTCATATCTACATTTTGGTAAGCAATATTGCTAGTGGCTATTTTTGTCCTGGGCCTCTTGAGTTCCATTTTCTAGTCTAGAAAGTGCATTTCTGGGCTGTACATGGAGCATTACCTAGGAGTTCGGTTTCCTGGGTTCCTTTCATTTGCTCTCCTGCAATGCCGGGGGCGCCTAGCCTAGTCTCCAGTTTCTGGCTGGAGTTACCATGGGCCAAGAGAACTGCTAGCCACTGAGCTGTGAGTAATTTGCTTTTGAGAAGTAAACAGAACCTGGCCAGTAGAGAACCCAGGGGTGTGGCCAGTAGTTCTTTTCCCAGCTCCTCCCTCCCCACCCCCTAAATGACCTTAACCTTCTTTCATAGCTGGAGAACAGCCAAGTCTAGCCTAAACAATGCTCTCAACTTCATTGGCTCTTTTGCCTTGCAGCTACTGCCTCCCCCAAGTGGCTAAGGCCTTCCCAATAGGCCTCTCAGTGCGGTCAAGGTTTTCTAACTACCAAAAGGCAAACTGAAGGAAGGGTGAAAAATAACTAGTGTCCATGGGCTCTAAAGGATCAGTGTTTGGCTCCTGTGTTTGGAGGCAGGGCCAGGGTCTTTGTTCTGGGGTGGATGGGCAACATAAAGCAATCTGGCAAAGGCCAAAAAAGGATGATTTTGGTAAATGAGATCTGCTTTGTGTCATCCCAGGTGTCAGTATGGATTTAAATGTCACCCAGCATCCTAGGAAACTACCAAGGAATGCTCTTTTATCCACAGCAAAAAGAAGTGCCATAAAATTCTGCTAAGGCACAGCTGCAGGTCATCACATGAATTAGCCCTGCCTGTTAATAGCTGATAGTGACAGAGGGCATAGTGGCACAGGTCTGTTGTCCTAGATACTCAAGAGGCTGAGGAAAGAGGGTCACTTGAGGCCAGGAGTTTTGTTTTTTTTTTCTTGGCCCGCGCTGGGTTTGAACCCAGCACCTTTGGTATATGGGGCCAGTGCCCTACTCCTTTGAGCCACAGGCGCTGCCCCAAGGCCAGGAGTTTCAAGTTATAGTATGGCACTATTTCACCTGTGAATAGCCACTGAACACCAGCCTGGGCAATATAGTCAGACCCCATCTCTAAAGAAATAAATTTTAAAATAAAAAAATAGGGTGGCGCCTGTAACTCAAGCGGCTAAGGCACCAGCCATATACACCAGACCTGGTGGGTTCGAATCCGGCCCAGGCCTGCCAAACAATGACAACTACAACCAAAAAACAGCCAGGCGTTATGGTGGGCGCCTGTAGTCCCAGCTACTCGGGAGGCTGAGGCAAGAGGATTGCTTAAGCCCAGGAGTTGGGCTTAAGCTAGGGAGTTGCTGTGAGCTATGATGCCACAGCACTCTACCCAGGGTAATATCTTGAGGCTCTGTCTCAAAAAAATAAAAAAATAATAATAATAATAATTTGGGCTCAGTGGCTCCTATTGTTGTCCCAGCTATTCTGGAGGCTGAGGACGTAATATAATTTGAACCCAGTAGTTCAAGACCAACCTGGGCAACATAATGAGACTTTATCTCTTTAAAAATACATATATTGGTAAATATTTTGATTCTGCTGAGAGAACACTAAAAAAACTTGATAGGGACAAGAACCAGAGGCCAGTGTAGTCATTTTTGCCCCACAATGGCATGGCCTCACAGCCAATATCCCACATCAGGGTCAGCTACTCCAATTTCACAGGATTGGGGCCATGAAAAGTTGAATGTCTGGAAACTGAACTGCTAAGATTAGATATATTGTATACTGGACTGTCCTTCTGCCTAGCCTGGGGCTAAGGCCACCTCCAGATGTGGATGCAGGTCAAGGCAAGGCAGCAATAGAGAGAAATAAGTAGTCAATGCTTCAAGGAGGTGAATATTCCATGAGAACTATCTAACTTCCTTCTCTACACCTTCAGAGGGAAAATCACTTGCTCTTTGTTTAGTGAGTTAGAATAGCCCATCTTTATTGGGCACTGTATCTAAGTACTGTAATTCCTGTGAGGCAGATATTATAATCCCCATGAAGGTAAGCCCTGTGTCTGTCTTGCTCATTGGTGCATCCTCATCCCTTAATACTAGGCGTTCCTCTATAGTTGAATAAATCAGATAAGACAGGATTCTAGGGGTGCTGCCTGTGGCTTAAAGGAGTAGGGCGCCAGTCCCATATACCAGAAGTGGTGGGTTCAAAGCTGGCACTGGCCAAAAACTGCAAAAAAAAAAAAAAAAAGACAGGACTCTAGTGGAGAAAAGAGTAGGCGGGAGCTGCTAAGACCTTTTTTTTGTTTTGTTTTTTTGAGACAGACATCTTACTTTGTCACCCTTGGTAGAGTGCCATGGCGTCACAGCTCACAGCAACCTCAAGCTCTTGGGCTTAAGTGTTTCTCTCGCCTCAGCCTCCCAAGTAGCCGGGACTACAGGCGCCCACCACAATGCTCAACTATTTTTGTTGTTGTTGTTGCAGTTGTCATTGTTGTTTAGCTGGCCAGCATTGGGTTTGAAACTGCCAGCCTTGGTGTATGTGGCCAGAGCCATACCCACTGAGCTACGGATGCCACCCAGGAGCTGCTAAGACTTGGTATACCCTATGTAGGACTCTTAACAGAGCACACAAAGACCCTTAGATATGTGGAAAAAAGGAAAAGAGGGAAGGAGATAAATTTCTAAAAGATTAAAATGGTCTGGAGCAGACCTGTTATGGTGGCTTATGCCTATAACCCTAGCACTTTGGGAAGCCAAGGCAGGTGGAGCAACTGAGTTCAGGAGTTCAAAACCAGACTGAGCTAGAGTGAAACCCTCAGATCTACTCAAAATAAAAAAACTAGTATGGCATTGTGGTGGGTACCTGTAGTCCCAGCTACTCAGGAGGCCGAGGCAAGAGTATCTCTTGAGCCCAAGAGCTTAAGGTTGCTGTGAGCTGTGACGCTATAGCACTCTATGCAGGAGTGACAGAGTGAGACTGTGTCTTAAAGTAAAAGTAAAAATAAAAGGTGGCTCAAGGAGTAGGGCACCGGCCCCATATACAGGAGCATAGTGACGGAGGACATAATGGCACAGGCCTGTTGTCCTAGATACTCAAGAGGCTGAGGAAAGAGGGTCACTTGAGGCCAGGAGTTTCTTTTTTTTTTTTTTGGCAGTTTTTTTTTTGGCCGGGGGCCCTACTCCTTTGAGCCACAGGCACCACCCCAAGGCCAGGAGTTTCAAGTTATAGTATGGCACTATTTCACCTGTGAATAGCCACTGAACACCAGGCTGGGCAACATAGTCAGACCCCATCTCTAAAGAAATAAATTTTAAAATAAAAATATAGGGTAGCTCAAGCAGCAGTGGCAGGTTCAAGCCTAGCCCTAGCCAAAACTACAATAAATAAATAAATAAAAATAAAACAGTGTGGACCAGTAGCAAAAACTAGCCAAGGAAAGTGGAGACCTGAATTCATGATCCATCTTTGCCACTAGCTGTGTAACTTCAGGCCAGTCACTTCCCCTTTGTGATCCTTAGTTCCCTCATCCATAAAATAATAGGCATCCGATTGAATAAACTGAATTAGTCATCAGATTTTCTTTTTTCTGAGACAGTCTTTCTCTTTTGCCCAGGTTAGAATGCCATGGTGTCAGCCTAGCTCCTAGCAACTTCAAATTCCTGGGCCCCACCAATTCTCCTGCCTCAGCCTCTCAAATAGCTGGGACTACAGGCACCCACCACAAGGCCTGGCTAATTTTTCTATTTTTAGTAGAAATTGGGTCTCACTATTGCTGAGGCTGCTCTCAAACTCCTCAGATCAAGCAATCTTCCCACCTTGGCTTCCCAGAGTGCTAGGATTACAGGCGTGAGCCACCAAGCCTGTCATTCTAACCACTGGGAATACATTGATGAACAAAGCCCCTGCTCTTCTATTACATTCTAGAAGAGGGAAATAGACATTGAATCGAATAAAATTCATGGACAGGACAAGCAGATGATGTTAAATACTATGAAGAAAACCGAAAAGAGTGAGGGTATAATACAGGGCAGAGGTGTGGCTGGGTAATCAGGGAGAGCCTGAGTATGGGACATCTTTGCTGAGACCCAAATACAGTTGGCTGCCCAGCGGGTGGTGTCTGGTGGAAGAATAGTTCAAGCAGGGCAAATGAAAAATAGCGAGAAAAATAGCAAGAACAGACGCAGGCAAGTTTAAGGAATAGAAGTGATGTAACCTCTTAAAGTCTAAGACTCTAGAAATGGTGATGCATTGCTTGCATTGTTTAAGATTTGTATATGAAATTGTTTCTCAGCAGTATGGGATATTTGCTTCTTAATAGAAGTGGCTTGGGAGGTGTGGAGTCTTTCTGGAGCCCTGAGATGTGGCTGTGTCTCACTTGCTTTCCACAGTTCTGGTAGCTCAGCTGGCTCCCTGTGTAGATGCAGGCTCCATTTTAGCTGCAGACTCTACAGGCAGACTGGAGAGGGCTGCCTCCTGCACTCCTCTAAGCCTTAGAGCCCCAGAGCCCCATCCCATGCCACCTAGCCTTCTTCCCACTTCAAGAGCCAGGGAACTAGGGCTTTGAGAGAACAAGATTCAGCTTCCTTGTTTTCCTGTCAGCTCGGGAGGCAGAAAATGAAACAGGAAACAGAACGGAAGAGGAGGGGGTTGGGTAGCAGAGAAAGAAAGGAAAGAGAAATTGCAGGAAAGTAGAGCTTAAGATCTGGACCAAAGTTCTACCTTCACAATGTTGAGAGTCTGAGCTTTTAGAAAACATTCTGACTTGTCACAAGAGATCCCTGGCCTTTTACAAATAGATTTTTGAGGGAATCCAGCACGGACAGAGAGAACCCTAGAATGCCTTTTTGCCCTGTGAATTTACAGAGCAATGACAGTTCATCTCTGTTTATGCAGAGTGCTGCTTGGAACTGTGGACTTTCAGATTCAAGTCACAACATCAGGCCCCAGTCACAAGTGTGCCCAGAGGCTTTCTTCACTCACAGGCCTCTGGGCTAAGAACAAGTAGGAGTCACTGAAAATCCTGGGGAATACTAAACTCCGTTTTTTTCCCCTTCTCCAACACACAACGACCAAATGCGATTTGTACACTAGCTACTTCATATATAACAAGTATTAAATATCTGAAGACACTTTAGGTCTCAGGGTGTGAAATGTGTTATAAAGAATGAAAAGAGACAGTCCCAGGCGCCCAGAGAACTGATGCAGGCTCTTCTGCTTTGCCTGGAGAGGTAGCAACCATCTCTTTGTTCCCACCCACATTAGTAGCTGTTACAGAAGATAAACCCCTTCCTCAGCCAGGGCTGCGGCCTGAGGCCAACCCAGACCCCAGCAGGGCAGATAACTGAAACCACAGAAGGCTTTGGAATCCTGAGAAACGAGAAATCCACCAACGGAGAAGGATTTATCTGTTTCCTTTAAGGAAGGTGCAAAGTTGTTCTAACAGTTTCCGTTACGAGGGTACCAACTGGTCGCTCCCCCTAATAGACGGTTTTGTTGAGTTAGCTTCTTTCTTCTTCTTTTTTGGCCCCACTTCCTGTAAGAGAAACTGCTTGAGTGAGGGAGGTGAAAGGAGTCCTGGGGGGTGTTCTGAGGTTTTCCTCACCCTCCTCATTAGCCACTGAGGTGGGGCTGAGGACTGAAGTAGGACAGAAGGTCCCTCGTCGCGAGGGGAGGGGAAAATCAGGGGGATCCCCTACTTTCCTCACACCCAGGACATAGGGTGCCACTGCTGGCCACAGAAACCCCAAGGCGGCTTTCCTTTGACTACTCAAAGAACGTCTATTGTATGCCAGGCCCAGTGCTAAGCTGTTGCCTGATGGCAGGGAAAGCGCGGCTCTGGCCTCGGCGAAGAGTCCGCGCGCGGATCAGCTCCCAACCAAGAGAGCCTTGGCCCACGTCGGAACTCAGTGAACGTCGGAAGGATGGAACCAAGACAAGAGCAGCGACTCTGAGACAGCTGCCCCGGCGCGCTAACAGAAGGCGAGGGGCAGGGGGCGAGTGTTGGAGGAGGGTGAAGTGCGAAAGAGAACTCTTTAGGGGTCTGCAAGGTTGGGAAGATGCTACGCCGCAAGGCGCCGAACCACGATCCCCTCCCCTCGCACGCCTGGGGTCAACATGGCCGCTGCAGAAGGAGGCGGGGCGGCTCTGGGTCCGGGTAGGGGCGGGGCGGGGCGGGGCGGGGCGGGGCGGGGCGGGGCCGGGCCACCGTCGGCGGAGCTAGCACGCAGGCGCGGGCCGCGCGGGCCCCGGATGGAAGAGCCGAGGTTCGGGCCCAGCCGGGGTGGTCGGGACAGATAGGCACCGAGGCTCTGGTGGCAGCTTGGGTCCCCTGGCGTTTGGGGAGGAGGGAAGCTGTCAAACCGAGAGGCGAAGGCCGGGAGCAAGCAGGGAGCCCCGCCCGTCCGTCATAGCGGCTTCGGGCGCCGCCTCTTCCTTTTCAGCCTCCTACCCTGACCAGCTTCCGGCGCTGTGGCCGGGTCTGGATGCGTAAGCTCCCTAGGGAGTTGCCTCGGGGCTGTAGCCCCTGTAGGGTGTAGGTAGATACCTGGTGCCCGGTAGGGATAGGGACTGTGTCCAGGAGGAGCCAGCCAGAACGGACTTCAGACGCGGCTGCTCTGGCAGAGGTCGGCGTCTGGTTCGGGACGACCCGCTAGGCCTTTTGCCCTAAGAACCACGGGTCAGAGCAACTTATTCAAAGCGTGGAGGATGTTAGTCTTACTCAGAGGCTCCAAGGCTCCAATTCAGGTTTTCCCAAATTCTCAGATAGGGCCCGCCTACCCTAAGCACGTTCTGTGGTTGGAGCAAGTGCTGGGCTAGGCGTTGGGAGACCTGGGTCATAATCCTGGCCAGGGAAGAAAGGGTGCAGTACCCTTTGGCCGGATTACAGACTGGTACCAAGAGGCTTCAGAAGCAAGAAATAGGACACCTTTAAGTAGCCTTGGGTGTGTCACTTGACCCCTATGAGCCTCAGTTTCCACTTCCATAAAATGGCGATGGTAATTATACTGGTTTTACATTCTCTAATGAGGTCTCTGGGGCCTATTTATCTCTTGGGAAAATAAGAGTGAAACTAGCTGATCCGAAAGTGTCTTGCCAGTTAAGAGTCTGTGATTTGGCAAAAGGGTTTTTGGGAAGTGAAGCTGACAATTAGCTGAGAGGGAGGGAGAATTGACTTTGTTTTTACTTGGTTTACCTGTAAACTAAAAGCGGGCGACAAATGATAAGGGTCGCTAATGCTGGATCTTAACTCTGGACAGAGGAAAGGAAGAATGCAACCTTGGTTAAGAGGCAGAAATGGATTAAGTGGTTTTCTGTTCCCAGCATCTCTTCTGTATGTGGGTGGAAAGCCAATGAAGGGGAAAAAAGTGAATTCACCCTAGGATAGGGAAGGATAGCCGTGTGAAGGTGGGTGTGCCTGTTTTTGTGATTTCTCTCAATTCAGCGACTCATACTTTGGAAATATTGGATAGATTCACAAACTACCACTGCTTTCTGGGGTTTTCAGAAGCTTGCCTTTGAACTTAATTTTCATGAGCAAACCGGTGTGGAGTTGGCGGCCCCTCCCTTCCTCCAGGGCCCCTGGAGATGGAGTAGGCAGCAGGCGCCTCCTTGTGCTGTTCAAGAAGTACTACTGTTGCTGTTAAACAACCGTCATTTCTGAGGAAATTTTATTTTCCTGTGGCTTTTGTGACTTTATTGTCTTCCACTTAACATAGGAGGAATATTTGGGGCAATGATTTTATATTTAGTCAGTGAACTGGTGATTCTGCATCTTGTCCCTGCCACATCCATTCATTCAGAACATAGGTTTGAGTATTCCTATTTGTATGTGGCTCTAGGGATAATAGTTGTGATATGAAACCCTTGCCCTCACCAACAACTAAAATAAGCTTTAGCAATAAATATGACAGGGAAGAGAGGGTAATGAAACCATATTTTGATAATATAGTTCTAGTGAGGACCAGAGAATTCTAGAAACACACACATACAATTCTTGAAACAAGTGATTAAAAAAAGGTTTGATGGGGCAGCAGCTGTGGCTCAGTGAGTAGGGTGCCGGTCCCATATGCAGAGGGTGGCGGGTTCAAACCCAGCCTCGGCCAAACTGCAACAAAAAAATAGCTGGTCGTTGTGGCGGGTGCCTGTAGTCCCAGCTACTCAGGGGGCTGAGGCAAGAGAATCGCTTAAGCCCAGGAGCTGGAGGTTGCTGTGAGCTGTGTGAT
>CAUYPK010035431.1:0-11633 GCA_963574355.1 Loris lydekkerianus | reverse complement strand
AAATTTTTAAACATGATATCATGAGGTAGAACTTTGGTGTTTTTAAGATCATCTTCTTGTCTATTGAGAATCCTTATAATTTGGATATTCAGTCTTTTAGAGTAATCCTATAATTCTCTCAGGAAATATTCTGTGTGTTTTTTTTTTTCCTTTTTCTGCACCTTTCAATAATCAAAATTCTTGTCTTCAATTTCTGAATTTTTCTTCCCCACATTCTACTTTGTTACTGAGGCTTTGTACAATGTTTTGAAGGTCTTTGAATTATTTTTTTTCAATTTCTTAAGCTCTGATTTTCTACTTATATCTTTTCTACTTATATCCAGATGTTTGGTGACTTTGTCTTTAATTTCATTAATTTTTTAAGATGACAATTTGAATACATTTTGGATTTCTTGATTCATCTTCTTGATTCCATTCATCTATTTGCCATCCATTTTCTGAATTCTATTTATGACATTTAAAACATTTCTCTATGTATGATATTTTCTTCTGTATCTCTCTTGTAATCTATTCAGGAAGTTGATCTGGTTTTATTTTTTATGTATGCAGTATTCTTCTGCTGATTCCTCCCCATGTGTATTTTCAGCTTATTTTTTGTATTACTTATACATTTTTTAAGCTAAAATGTTAGGTTGTTCATAAATATTTATTAAGAGATTATCTAATTGACAGCCATTGGACATCACTCCAGAGACCTATTTGGAAACTAAAACCAGCTAAATATCTTTCCTTTAACTCTCCTGCTGGATGGGAGCCTCTGTCCACATTGATCAGTTTAATTTCATTTACCCTTTCCCTTTCATAGGCATATAACCATACACACACACACACACACACACACACACACACAAATACGCAGACACACACACAAACTACACATTTTAAAATCATTTATTCCGAGGCAGAAACACAAAGCAAAACTAAAATAAGATAGTGAAACAAACAAACAAAAAAATGGACATATTTTATGTTTTTCTGGTACATGCATATTTCTCTGAATGTGATTGTGAAAGAATATGTGTCTAACAAATGACTCTTACAACCTCTCTAAATTCAAGCCAGGTTATCTCAGTTTCTTTCCATCTGTATACCTTGATATCCCTTTTCACCTCCCTAATTCCTGCTACTCCCTTAGGACTGAGTTTTTATGTCTTCAAGTTCCCAAGGCTCTGCTTTATTCATGTAAACTTCCTTTAGAATATACTTAACTGCTTTACTATGCTCTGAGAATTTTCTCTGTGAGGAAACCACAAGTATTTCCATAGCCTTCCAGCATAAATTCTGCCTGTAGTTACCTGTACTGTGTCACTGTTGTGTCCCTGAAGAGAAAAGATTTATATGAGAACTAGAATCTCATCTGCTGGCTAGAGAGGGCAGTCCACCATGTAATCACTACTTACTGACCATAGGAAAATGATAGAAAAATGAGCATAGAACCTTGTACTTTGGAGTATTTAGAAACAGACCAAAATGCAATAGTTACAAATGCTTTTCAGTTTCTCTGTTCTCCATCAACATTACCCTCTGTGAATTCAATTGTCATCTTCATCTTTTTTTCCTGCTAAGATAACCAATTTGCCACTTGAGACTCTTAGTTACTGTACCAGGTCTGGTTTTAAAACATTTTCTTTTTGAGGACACCCAAAGGCAAAGAGACATAATCTATCAACTTAACTTAACATCCTTGGACTAATTCTTGCTTACTTCTCTTCATCCAAGAACACAGAGTGCTCAAGTGTTTCATGGAGTCTATGGATAGAAGGTAAATGCCATTATTGCACAGTACATTTTGCTTCTATTGGTCACCCAGTCAGTGACCTAATGGCTACTTTCTCTAGTCCACAAGATCATTGAATGACAGCTACATTTAAGTATCTTTGCTTTATAGTTCTCAACATGCCAGCAATGCATTCTACTGCCTGATACTGTATCTTAATTATGTAAATGGAAAACAGACCAGCAAAAGGAAAACGTATTCAAAGTTTTCTTTCTAAAATTTTCTTCCTCCAAATTCTTTCTGAGTCTTTCACAAATGGAATTGCTAACAAAAAATATCTTCCAAATCCCCAGAAAAAAGCATAATTTTGGAAATACTTTAGAATCGATTTATTATTATTTCTCCTTTCTAAATGGAAGTATTTAAAGACAATATTACAACAACAGATAACTGAAACAAAAGTGTAATTTTTGTTTCACTCTTCTGTTTGAGTTTTTACATCTTTCTGCTGTTCAAAACTCAAACAGAACATAATAGAAATTTATGTATGTATGAATATATAAAATGAAGGTACTACTAAGTAATATAAATAAATGAGTAAATAAATGCAAGTTTATTTATGAATGCATGTGCTATGTATAGACTCCATTATTTTCTTTTTTCCTTTACATTAATTTCTAAATTTTATGACTATGCCTGCTTCTTTATACACACAGGGGAAATATATTAGCTACTGAATATAATTACAGTGAGCATAATATGAATGTGTGTAAAATAAATCTATCAATCTCTCCTTATTAATGTACGTGTATGTGCACATGTATGTGTAAAATGCATTTATAGTAGGTTGATATAATCCTTTATTAGGTTAAGCCACTATTATTAAGAAATGTGGAAGCCACTTATCCTATTTGTAATCATTTTAAAATTAGCAATGTTGTTCTGTATTTTTGACCATGCTGAAATAAGAGAAAATAATTAAAATTTAGCAAGATACTTGGCTTAAATTATTACTTCTTACTAAACATAGAATATGAATAAAACACATGACATTCCCAAACATAAATATGCTCATTAGAAAAGCAGTAATATATACTTTCCAGGACTGTCTTGAGGATCCAGCATAGAAATAAAAGACGTTGGCACAGTAGAAATTCTCATTATTACATTTAAAGACAGAAGCTTCAATTCACAAATGATGTTGCCACTTACAATGTTCCCCCTCTGCCTTCCTCCTTTTTACTGGATTAAATATAAGATAATTCTACTTTTAACAATGAAAAAGCATAATTTCTAAGTCAAACATTTTAACCTTCAAGTCGCTAGTGATCTGTCTTGAGGAAAATCCTTAGTACTCACTCCTGAATCTGCTTGGTCCTGACCCCATAGATTATAGGATTAAGAGCTGGTGGAACAACCACATACAGGTTGGCCAAAAAAATGTGGTTATATTGAGGGATATTATGTCCAAAACGATGTGTCAAGAAAGAGAAAAATGCTGGTGTGAAAAAGGCTAAGATAACACCTATGTGGGAACCACAGGTATTGAGAGCTTTGAGTCAAGCTTCCCAGGAAGGCAGGCAGAACACTGCATGAAGGAGTCTAACATAGGAAAGAATAATAAGGAGCACATCTAATAGTAAGAGTGAAATGTTGCCAAGGCCATACATAATGTTCACTTTGATACTGGCACACGCCAGACGGGCAATGCCCATATGCTCACAGTAAGTATGAGGAATGTTATGGTGCCCAAAGAAGGGCAGTCTCAAGAGCAGAAACACCAGTGGAAACACCATGTACAGGCTCTGCAGGATAGCAATGCCTGCAAGGAGGCAGATGATTTTGCTGGTGAGGATCACTGTGTACCAAAGAGGTTTGCAAATGGCAATGTAGCAGTCAAAGGCCATGGCTACCAATACAACATTCTCCATGGTGGTGAAGAGGTAGATGAAGAACATCTGAAAAAGGCAGTCTCCAAAAGATATTTCCTTGAGACTGAACCAGAAGTTTGCCCAGCATTTTGGGGATGGTGGCCGTGGACAAGCCCAGGTCAGTGGAATCCAACATGGCTAGGATGTAGTACATGGGTTCATGGAGAGTGTGCTCAGTCTGGATCACAAACAAGATAGCAACATTCCCCAGAAGTGCAATGATATATACCAAGAAAAAAGGAATCCAATCTAGACATGTATGTTTTCTAATTCTGGAATACCCAGCAGCAGTAATGAAGAAGAATGAAACCAGGTGTCATTAGGCAAAAACATTCTTTCTGTTACAAATACCTCTTACCCACAACAGAAACGATTATCGACTTTCCATTAGTGGTTATTTTTCTACTTGTTCTTTTCTCCAAATACCTAGTCAAATGCAAAATAACATTTTAATCTGCATTTATTTCTATTCTTAAAGAAAGTAAAACCTTCTTCTCAGTTTCTGTTAGCCTTTCCTGAGCATGATGTTACCAGGAAGTAGAGTAACTGTTAAATCTATTTGTTATTTATGAAATAAATCTATTTGTTATTTCTGAAATAACAAAGACTGATATAAAGAAGAGTTGGCAACACACTGTCACCTGCCCAATGTAAATTTAAAACCTAGAATGTGGTATATAGGAATAAATTGGGAAAATAAAGCTCCAGAGCCTCTGTATATGATAGTGTTACACACATTTTGCTTAATGTTCATAGTAATTTCTTTAGTTTGGATAATCTCAAATATTCCTTATTTGTAAAATTAAAAACTCTCAAATGTAGTACATTTAATCCTGTTTGTGTGTTACTATGCATTTTTATGTATGTTTATGAATACTAGATAGTCTGCCTCTGATTGTACAAGAGAATATATATCCTTTTTCATATGCATTAAAAAAGGCCTGCTATGTAATAGATCTCAATTCAAAATTCCCACAAAAAGGCAAATTGATTTAGAAGCAAAAAAACAGAAGGCAACTTCAATTTTATGTTTTAGAAAATAAATAATATACAAAATATGAAGTAAATAGATCATTTTAGTCTAAATAAGCCTATCACGTGGAGATTATATAAATAGGCAACTGCAATAAAGAAATTGTCCAGATGTAGGTGAAATTTTTGGGGAAAGGCTATTTCTGGCTGTACAATTTTTAAATTTCTCTTAGGCTTATATCTTTGGGGAGAAAGCAAAATCCCTATAGTTTGATTGCTACACATTCTATTCCAGCTCTTATGTCTTTATGGATGTTTCCATACCAGTAAATTCTGAACTTATAGTAAATTAACAATCTGAAGCAAATAAAAGTTCATTACAGTGCTGCTCCTGGGCTCAGAAGGAAAAAGTTGAACTTCTTGGTTTTGTAATGTGAAAGTACCAGAGATAAAGCTGTAAGTCTCCTGTTTTTTGGAGGCAGAGCATGATGGCACATGGGACAGATGTGTAGCCCACTTCTTCAAGGTCATCAGGTGAGAGGAAGGGGAGTCTGTACCTTTTCCCTGCATGGATTGTTGGTGTGGACAGATAGCTGTAGCTGCCCAGTGAATTGGCGGATTGCTGTATATGAGGTGTAATTTAAAACCACTGGACTCTTTTGTAGAGATTTTCCCTGCTTGGCTGTGCTGGCCAGCAGGCCCCTCCTTCATGGAGGACAGCAGCTTGCAATTCCTGGCAAAACCCAATTGACAAAAATTTATTCCTGAGCAGCGTTTAGTGACCTGAAAGAGGTCCCACTCAGAGCCCCAAAGGACTTGGCAACCTGATGGAAAATTGAAAGGAAGGGATCCTGCCCGGGAAACAGACATTTTGAATTATCTGAAATGGTGGACATCTTCCCACAGAACAACAGGAAGATTAAATAGACTGGACCATTCCTGGTGGAGAATATTGGTGTGGGCTGGCAGTTCAGGCTGTGCGGTGAACTGGCGGGTGGCTGGACTAAAAAGTTCAGATTCAAAAGTGAGACTCTGAGCCACAAAAACTGAGGATAAGGTCTCTGTACACTGCAGCCATGGGAGCCGGGAGCAGCTAACGCTGGCAGCAGCCAGCATCCTCCCCCACAGCTGATTGTGATCGCCAGTTTACAGGAGAATGTGGGAGCAGAGTACAAAGATTTGTGAAGTGTGAACTCCTACACCAAGTTGGGAGGTCAGATAGGAGTGCTGTCTAGAACAGAGAAGCTGAGGTTGGACAATAATTAGGTAATAAACTTTTACAGAAATTCCAAAATGGTGATCAGCCAGGTAGGGTGGTTATCATGGTAACAGTTTAAACTGACAACCAAGTATAATTCTGGGAACCACTCACAGCACAACCTGATGTCCACAAACTATATAGCATTATAAATATATTCCTACGAAAGTTGATCCATATGTCATACATATAGATGTATATTTCTACATATACACAAGAATAATATTTTTGTGGTTGTAGCCTTTTTTTTCCTTTCCTCATCACTTTCTTGGAGGAGCTATTGTTAATTTTTTTATTTTTTATATAAATATATTTTTATTTTTATTTTTTCTATTTTTAATTTTTCTTTCTTATTTTTTAACATTTCTATGAACACCACTTTCTTTTTTTCTTTCTTCATTTTCACTTCTCTCTTGCTCTTTTTCCCTTCTTATGGTTTCTGAGAGTGCTTACATCAGATTTTTAGGGGAGGAGGTTGTTTGTTCAATTTGTTTGTTTGTTTTCTAACTTTTTTTTTTCAATTATCTTAATATTACCAGTATTTTTATTGTAGTTGTTTTCTTTGTTGTTGTCTGTATGTCTAGGTGTTTCTGATTGTTTGTGCATCTGTGGACTTGTGTGTCTGGTAGCCTTTTTATCTGTCTATTTGCTCATTTGGCCTCAATGAGTTTGGCGTTTTGCTAAATCCTCAGGTTGGCTATTTTCCCTAACTCCAATTTTCACATTCAACAAGAACAAGCAGGAGGCTAGAGCTGACAGCTAACCATGCTCCAAATACAAACCTGCAGGAGTAAAGACGACCTGAGGCACAGGTTATGGGTACTCAAAACAGCTTGTCTTCTGCAGGGGAATTTAGCAGGGACAGAAACAAATTCCTGCAAAATTGTTCTGTTCTATTCTGTCAGTAACATCAATCAGGGGCAGGGCAGGGACATAGTGCACACCCCCAAACTTCCTTCAAGCTCCTGAGGTCGTCAGGCCTGACCTCTGCCACCTGGATAGAGATAGAGAGCAGTGGCCTGGCTGAGAAGAAATAGATTTCTTTGTGATTCAGGCAGGAGCAAACCCCTGGAGTATCTGGTAACTGGAGGCAACTGGGTCACCGCCCTGCGGGGCTATCAGTGACTGAGTATGACAGAGGTGCAAGGTGGGGAAGTAGGCATCAACCTTCCCCAGCTAATCTATTTGCTGGGTGGATCCTCCTGACTTCACCAAGCACCAGAGCAAGTCATATTTGGGTTGTCAACAGACCTCTGCAATCCAATTGCCAGAGTACCTTTTCAGCTCCCTGACCTGAGACAGGTGTTACAATCGCCCGAGGACTATTCAAGTGGTACCCTGGGTGTGTGGCTGTAGGAAGGTTTGATTTTCCTTTTCCAATTGTTGCCTGTGGGGGGTGGGGTGACTTAATTGCTGGTATTTCTCCACAGCTGAGACTTCAACCCAGAGTAACTGTTTCACTAGGGTCACACAGAGACCAGATGAAAACAAGACAGAGCAATGTAGCCCCACCACACGAAACAGGTCCCCAGTTTCTCAGGCTGTAGCACTGTAAGGGTACTCAACAAAGCTCCAGGGGAAAGGTCAAATGGTGTAAAATAAGCATGGGAAGGAATCAGCAGAAAAACTCTGGTAACATGAATAACCAGAATAGATCAACCTCCCAAGGAAAGATATGGCAGATGTAACTGAAGATCCCATTCATAAACAGCTGGCTGAGATGTCAGAACTCAAATTCAGAATTTGGATTGCAAATAAGATTAAGAGAATGGAGGAAAATTTGTAATTAGAAATCCGAAGAGCAATTCAAAAGTCAGAAAAATTCGAGGAGACTTTCAAATGTTGTTTCAAGAACTTAACAAATTTAAAGACAAAACCACCAAAGATTTTGATGCACTGAAGCGAGAATTTGCAACCCTCAAATATCTGAAAAATATAGTAGAATCCCTCAGCAACAGAGTGTAGCAAGCAGAAGAAAGGATCTCTGACATTGAAGACAAAGCTTTTGAATGCTCCCAAACTCTCAAAGAGGAAGAGAAGTGGAGAACAAAAATGGATCATTCTGTCAGAGAGCTCTGGGATAATTTGAAGAAGGCTAATATCTGCCTCATTGGAATCCCCGAAAGTGATGAAGTGGTCTCGCAAGACACAGAGGACCTTCTCCATGAAATTATGAAAGAGAATTTTCCAGAAATGCCAAGAGATTCTGAAATTCAGATAGCAGACAGTTTCAGAATCCCAGCACAACTCAATATGAATAAGACATCCCCCAGGCATATCATAATTAACTTCACTAAGTTTATATGAAGAAGAAAATTCTGAAAGCAACCAGACATAAGAAATCCCTAACCAACAAAGGGAAGAATATTAGAATGACTGCATATCTCTCTCCTGAAACTTTTCAAGCCAGAAGAGGGTGGTCATCGACTTTTAATCTCCCAAAACAAAATAACTTACAACCGCAGATTCTGTATCCAGCTAAACTGAGTTTTATTTATGATGGAGAAATTAAATACTTCAATGACATTCATATGTTGAAGAAATTTGCCATAACCAAACCAGATGTTGAGGATATTCTCAGACCTATCCTCCATAATGACCATCCCAATCCTCTACCACAAAAATAAATTCACTCAGAAACTTTTGATCAAACTCCAACTTCCACAATGGTGAAAGTATTATAAATGTCCACTGGACTTTTGACAAACTCGATACCCCAAATTTTACCAGACTTATCAATATTCCCTATCAATGTGAACAGCTTAAACTGTCCTCTAAAGAGGCACAGGTTCGCTGACTGGATATAAAAACTCAGGCCATATATTAGCTGTATACAAGAGTCACATTTTACCTTAAAAGATAAATATAGACTCAGGGTGAAAGGACAGTCATGCATATTTCAGGCAAATGGTAATCAGAAAAAAGCAGGTGTCCTTCCTTACAAAAGTAAGGAAGGACAAAAGGTGTCACTTCATATTTATTAAGGGTAATACTCAATATGATGAGATTTAAATTATTAATATTTATGCACCCATCCAGAATGTGCCTCAATTTATAAGAGAAACTCTAACAGACATGAGCAACTTGATTTCCTGCAGCTCTAGAATAGTCAGAGATTTCAACACTCCTTTGTCAGTGTTGGATAGATCCTTCAAGAAGAAGCTGAGCAAAGAAATTTTATATTTAAACCTAACCATCCAACATTTAGATTTAGCAGAAATCTACAGAACATTTCATCCCAACAAAACTGAATACACGTACTTCTCATCAGCTCACAGAAGATACTCCAAAATCAATCACATCTTAGGTCAAAAGTCTAACCTCAGTAAATTTAAAGGAATAGAAATTATTCCTTGCATCTTCTCGGACCACCATGGAATACAAGTTGTACTCAGTAACAATAGGAATCTGCATACTCATACAAAAAGATGGAAGTTAAATAACCTTATGCTGAATAAAAGCTGGGTCAGAGATGAGATTAAGAAGGAAATTGCCACATTTTTGGAACAAAACAACAATGAAGATATGAATTATCATAACCTCTGGAATCCCGCAAAAGCAGTCCTAAGAGGGAAATTTATAGCACTGCAAGCCTTCCTTAAGAGAATGGAAAGAGAGGAAATAACAACTTAATGAGACATCTCAAGCAACTGGAGAAGGATGAACATTCTAACCCCAAACCCAGTAGAAGAAAAGAAATAACCAAATTAGAGCAGAATTAAATGAAATTGAAAACAAAGGAATTATACAACAAATCAATAAATCAAAAAAGTTGTTTTTTTGAAAATGTCAGTAAAATAGATAAACCTTTGGCTAACCTAACCAGGAAAAATTATCTCTATCTCATCAATCAGAAACGACAAAGTCGAAAAAACAACAAACTCCTCAGAAATTTAAAAAATCCTTAGTGAATATATTACAAGAAACTTTATTCTCAGAAATATGACAATATGAAGGAAATTGACCAATACTTGAAAGAACGTCACCTTCCAAGACTTAGCCAGAATCCAGGGGAAATGTTGAACAGATTAATATCAAGTTCTGAAATAGCATCAACCATACAAAATCTGCCTAAAAAAGAAAAGCCCAGGACCAGACGGCTTCACGTCAGAATTCTACCAAACTTTTAAAGAGGAAGTAGTTCTATATTATTTGACCTGTTCCAAAATGTAGAAAAAGAAGGAAGACTATGCAACACATTCTATGAAGCAAACATCACCCTGATTCCCAATCCAGGGAAAGACCCATCAAGAAAAGAAAATTATAGACCAATATCACTAATGAATATAGATGCAAAAATATTCAACAAGATCCTAACAAACAGAATCCAGCAACACATCAAACAAATTAGACATCATGAATAAGTCAGTTTTATTCCAGGGTCTCAAGGCTGGTTCAATATACATAAATCTATAAGTATAATTCATCACATAAACACATTAAAAAACAAAGACCATATGATTCTATCAATTAATGCAGAAAAAGCTTTTGAGTATATCCAGCATCCTTTCTGATCAGAACACTTAAGAAAATTTGTGTACTAGGGACATTTCTTAACCTGATAGAGGCCATCTACAGCAAACCTACAGCCAATATTGTATTGAATGGGGTTAAATTGAAATCATTTCCACTCAGATCAGGAACCAGACAAGGCTGCCCATTGTCTTCACTGCTCTTTAACATTGAAATGGAAGTTTTATCCACTGCAATTAGAGAAGAAAAGGTATCCATGTAGTGTCAGAAGAGATCAATCTTTTGCTCTTCATAGATGATACGATTCTATATCTCAAAAACACCCGGGATTCTACTACAAAACTCTTAGAAGTGATCAAAGAATATAGCAGCATCTCAGGTTATAAAATCAACATTCATAAATCAGTAGCCTTTATATATACCAACAACAGTCAAGCTGAAAAAACAGTTAAGGACTCTATTCCATTCACAGTAGTGCCAAAGAAGATGAAATATTTGGAAGTTTATCTAACAAAGAATGTGAAAGATTTTTATAAAGAGAACTATGAAACTCTAAGAAAAGAAATAGCTGAAAATGTTAACAAATGGAAAAACATACCATGCTCATGGCTGGGAAGAATCAACATTGTTAAAATGTCCATACTACCCAAACCAATGTACAATTTTAATGCAATCCCTATTAAAGCTCCAATGTCATACTTTAAAGATCTTGAAAAAATAATACTTCATTTTATATTGAATCAGAAAAAACCTCAAACATCTAAGACATGACTCAGAAATAAAAACAAAGCAGGAGGAATCATGCTACCAGACCTCAGACTATACTATAAATTGATAATGATCAAAACAGCATGGTACTGACACAAAAACAGAGATGTAGATGTCTGGGACAGAATAGAGAACCAAGAGATGAATCCAGCTACTTAACTGTTATTTGATCTTTGACAAGCCAATTAAAAACATTCAGTGGGGAAAAGATTCCCTATTTAAAAAATGGTGCTGGGTGAACTGGCTGGCAACCTGCACAAGACTGAAACTGGACCCACACATTTCACCATTAACTAAGATAGACTCTCACTGGATTAATGATTTAAACTTAAGACATGGAACTCTAAAAATACTGGAAGAGAGTTCAGGGAAAACCCTTGAAGAAATTGGTCTGGGTGAGTATTTAAGAGGACGACCCCTGGGCAAAGTCTCTACTTCTCCCCCTGAATACTGATTTGGGTGAATATCAGCAGTTTTTCTATGTTGAGCTTTTGTTATTGTTTAAATTAAAATG
>CAUYPK010035430.1:0-12175 GCA_963574355.1 Loris lydekkerianus | reverse complement strand
TCAGGGACTGCTTTTTCTGTATTCCTTCTGTCCTACACCCCTGTCACCCTGGGGAAGCCTGAATTAGCTGTTTGATTTCCTGCCATACATAGGAAAATTAACAAACTCATTATATTTTCTATTATTTAATTAATTATTATTTTTTTTTTTTTGAGACAGAGCCTCAATCTGTTGCCCTGGGTAGAGTGCAGTGGCATCACAGCTCACAGCAACCTCCAACTCCTAGGCTCAAGCGAGTCTCCTGCCTCTGCCTCCCAAGTAGCTGGGGCTACAGGAGCCGGCCACAACACCTGGCTATTTTTTGGTTGCAGCCATCATTGTTGTTTGGCTGGCCCAGGCTGGATTCGAACCCGCCAGCTCAGGTGTATGTGGCTGGAGTCTTAGTTGCTTGAGCCACAGGTGCAGAGCCATTATTTAATATTTTTAATATTTTCATATTTTTATATATCAACATGTAGAGAAATTTTTTGTAAATTTTTTTTTTTTTTTTTTTTTTTTTTTTTTTTTGAGGCAGAGTCTCACTTTGTCATCCTGGGTACAGTGCCGTGGTGTCATAACTCACAAAAACCTCAAACTCTTGGGCTCAAGTGATCCTCTTGCCTCAGCCTCCCATGTAGCTGGAACTACAGGTGCCTGCCATAACACCTGGCTATTTTTTTTTTTTTTTTTTGAATTTTGCTTTCAACTGGATTTCACTCATCTTAGTTTGAAGTTTTAAAAAAAAAATTTTTTTTTTTTCTTTTCTTCCTTTAGCAATTCTCTTGCCCTATAGCCTCCCAAGTTGCTGGGACTATAGGCGCCTGCCACAATGCCTGGCTTTTTTTGGTAGAGATAGGGTCTCACTCTGGCTCACTCCGGCTCAGGCTGGCCTTGAACCTCTGAGCTCATCAGGCAATCCACCCACCTAGGCCTCCCAGAGCTCTAGGACACTACAGGCATGAGCCATCACACCTGGCCAACACCTGGCTATTTTTTATTTTTATTTCAATATACTTTATTCTCAAAACAGGTCACAACACTAAGCTTTTGGCCCATTCTGCCACTGTACAAACTACAAATACTTGCTGAGCAGTGGAGGGGTGCTCTTTCATAGCATGTCTGAAAGGTGAATAAAAATCCATATAAAACAAATATTCAAATAGTTTCCATAGGAACACAGAGAAGTGTGACCCCATCTCCTAATCTTACATATTGATGCATCAGTGCCAACCATACTCTTACAAAGACATTTTAAAACTAGCAATAATTAAGTAAATGGTCCCCCAAATCCCTTAATTCAAGCTAAACTCACAGTTAACAGCTATAGAATGATATTTACACATTAATACTAGCTGAAGCACAAGTTGCTGGGTGATGTTTCATTCCACTTTCCCAAGCACAAGACACAGGCAGAGTGCCAACATCCTGCTCTTCTACATTTTGCTGCATGAGTTGCTACATCGATCTTGACATCCTATAGTAGATAGCCTCTGGAATCCATTGAAAGTAGAAGCAGCAGTTACAGTGTAAGCACCCATATTTATAAAGAGCATCCAGTCACCCACATGCATTTCTGGCAGGTCACAGGGCTCAACAATCCGGTCAAGGCTATCATATGTTGGTCCCCATATGCTGGATGAATAATATTTCTCATCTGGTTTAGGTCTCTTTTACAGAAGAGGCTTTACATGAGCATGATTATAAAGGATGCAATTAAATGATCCATATACTCCATCATTCACGTAATACATATAAGTTTCTTCACTGGACTCATCTTCATTATCAGAGCCTATCTTTTCTTTTAATACTTTTTTTTGGCAATGATATTAACTGCAAGTGTGAAAGCTGATGCAGGCCTGGCTCAGCTATGATTCTTACTCCAGAGTCTGATGGAAAGTACTTGTCCAATGCTGGGTTGATTACACCAGTGATCTCTTCAAATTTAAGCTTCACATCCTCAGATCCAGGAAAGCCACCGCCAATATTAGGCAGGTGCGTGCTGAAACCAACCTCAGCTCCCATGTCAAAGACACAACGGGCATCAGATATTGCCTGCACAAAGGTCTCAGGATCAGTACAGCCTCTTCCACATGGAAGCTGACACCAATGACATCAATATTTAGCTTTTTTGTCTGTTCCAAAAGAAGTTTGCTGGTTTTGAGTGTGGCACCAAATTTAACACTGAGTCAACAGACTGCTTTGGAATCATCAGTGGCAATGTGCAAAACCAACTTGGCCTTTGGATGTGCTCTGGCAACTTTTATCAACTCGACTTCATGGTCAAAAGTCATCATCTGGGGCCACGCCTATGGCTCAAAGGAGTAGGGCACTGGTTCCATATACCAGAGGTGGTGGGTTCAAACCCAACCCTGGCCAAAAACTGGTAAAAAAAAAAAAAAAAGCCATCATCTGGACTCCATTATCGGCAGCGTATTTAATTTGAGACACTTGTTTACAAGGATTTGCATAGATAATCCTCTCTGGAGGCACCCTGAAACTTTGCACCAGTTGTATTTCAGTCTTGCTAGCACAGTCAAATCCTGTCCCAATGGCAGTGAGGGTCTTCACAATGGCTCTACTGTCATGACATTTGACTGCATAAAAGGGAGTGACACGAGGAAGACCTTTCAGCCATCTTCGGTGTTTTTTCAACATCTCCGAGGTCTGCTACATAGAAGGCATCTTTATCATCAGAAGAGGAAACTTCATTGATTTTTTTGGTCCAGAATGTCCTTGGCAGTAAAACCTTCATCAAGCAAGTGGCAGTCAAACTCTTCATCATAATGTTGTTTATGGTTTCTTGATGTTTCTCTGAAAGGCAACAAATTGAAAAACTAAGAGATGGAATTTAAAGAAATACCTCCAGCTTCTCACAAAGGCAATTCTCCAGGAATTCTGAGTCCCATTGCGTGTTTCCCCCCGAACAACAGTGGAAACATTTCCAGAGCATCCGGGAGCCACAGACCAGCCCCATGGAGAAACCAGGAAGCCACTGGCCGCACAGAGCCGGAGCCAAAACTGCAGGAGCCAGAGACTTCAGGGACTGACCAACACCTGGCTATTTTTAGAGACTGGGTTTTGCTCTAGCTCAGGTTGGTCTCTAGCTCCTGAGCTTAGGCAGTCTAACTGTCTTGGTCTCCCAATGTGCTGGAAGGATTACAGGTGTGAGCCACTGTGCTGGCTGTTTATAAATATTTTGTAATATGTGCTTTGCAAATAAAGGTACATTTAGTATATATACATGTATGGTGACCTTTAGCACACCCTGTATTTACTGTGGCTTATTTTTGATCTTGTTTAGTCTTCCTCAGTTGCTGGAGCTAGTGCAATTGTTGTTGTCATAGCTCATTGCAACCCGAAACTCTTGGAGTCTAGCCGTCATCCTGCCTCAGCCTCCCAAGTATCAGTGATTATAGGCACTTACCACCATGCCCAGTGAATTTTTCTATTTTTGTAGGATGGAGAGATTGCTGTGTTGCTCAGGCTTGTCTCAAACTCCTGGGCTCAAGCAATCCTCCCACTATGGCCTTCTAAAGTGGTAGGATTGCAGCCACCACTCACAGCCTCATAGATATTAATATGTTGGCTATTGTTCATTCATTTTCATTGCTGTATAGTATTTTATTTTGTGAGTAAACATTTTAGTTAAAAAAAAAAAAAAAAAAAGCATAGTATGCACATTTCCTAAAAATTTCCACACAACTATTTACTAACAAATAGTCTTTTGGTACTAGAATTTCTTGGAAAATTATTTGAGGAATAGGTGGTCTACAGAATAAAGTCTGACAGTTGAATATGACTCCCATCGCCTTCCATGATGACTTCAACGTCCTGCCTTTCACCACACTTTCCTCTGCTCACAGTGCACAGCCACATTCCGCTTCTCAGTGTTTTTTTGAGGGTCATTTATACTCTCGTCTCTCCATGCACTTGCTCAGGCTTAGCCTGACACATCCTTCTCTCATTTTTGTCTTCCTAAACACTTTACTTTGTTCACTTCAAAGTTTTGCCTGGTCTTTTAAGTGTAAATAAATTACTCTTCTTCTGTAATCACTATAGCAAATGGCTTTTTTTTTTTTTTTTTTAGCATCGGTGCATAAATTAGCTAATTATATGAGGGATAATGGCATTCTACCATGTATTCTTGTTAATTGTTCAAAGTCCCTCTTGTCTACTAAATGTTAAGTTCCATGAGTTCAAGGTAAGGTACCATGTCTTATTCGTCTTTGCATTTTTCACAGTCTGTTGTTATTTACATCAAATAGGTGCTCAAAATGAATATATTTATAAACTTGAATTTAACTACCAATTGGCACTTATGATGTAGAGTGCTCTGAGCCAGGTGAATGTGTACTGTTAAAAATATTAGTCATAGTTACTATTCTAGGAGATTGAAAACAGACATATAGAGACCTGAAGTAATTTTGGAAAATTAAGTGGAAGAGTTGGTGCACATAGTGGAACAGAAATAGAATATGTGAAAGGCAGCAAACACTAAAGGCCAGTCTAAGTTTGTCAGGTACAGGGAAATTATTTGAGCTGAGTTTTAAAGGAAGTAGTGACATGGCTTGGTGAAGAGGAGCATAAATGCTGTGCTTTCTTTTGTTATTGCCCTGTTTTATATCTTCATCATCTTTATCATCATCATCAGTCTATCAGGCACACGCGTATTGCTCCAGGGAGACGTGGGAATGCTATAAAAGGAATTAAAAGAAGAAAGAATTGGCTTGGTGCCTGCCACATACACATGAGCTAGCGGGTTTGAATCCAGCCCGGGCCTGCCAAACAACAATGACAGCCACAACCAAAAAAATAGCCAGGCATTGTGGGAGGTGCCTGCAGTCCCAGCTACGTGGGAGGCTGAGGCAAGAGAATCTCTTAATCCCAAAGAGTTTGAGGTTGCTGTGAGCTGTGATACCATAGCACTCTGATGAGGGCGATGTAGTAAGACTCTGTCTCAATTAAAACAAAAACAAAAACAAAAACTCAAGAAGAAAGAGTTAGTGTTTAGTTTTCTTGATTTCCAAAACAGGGTTTTGAGATTCAAAAGATTCAAAAGATGTAGGAAACAATTCAAACCATGTTTACAGCTGAAACAGACTGGACAAGGAAAGCGTGATAGGGTAGGGCTGTCTCTACCCTGACCCCTGGTGGGAAGATAGAAGAATGCACAAGGTCGGTTTCACAAGACTTCAGATAACTAGCCTTAGCAGATGCTAGGAGCTGTGACAGTGCCCCCAAAGACCAAAACCAATGGCTGCCTGCTTAGAGAGGACTGCCTGCTGCCTGGGTGAAGCTGTGACAGTGGTCTCCCTTTTCCCCGAAGGTCCTTTCATAAGCACCTGTATGCATGTGGCTCAATACTTTTGCAGAAACTGACCATGTGGACATATAGGTCACTAGGAAAGTTTTGAAATAGATTGTGTTATGGTCCATTATTTCATCTGATTCACCTGTGCAAGTTTCAACTTGCTCAGCTATTGGTGTTGCTAGGAGGGCTTCACTTATTCCCATCTGTATGAATTTTACAATTCTTGATTTTTGCATACCTCAAAACTTTGGTAATGACCCACATACCATCCCATACTCCTTCAAACCCCAAAGTTGAGTAATCTGTGTAAGGGAGTCCAGCTGGTAATTCTATGGCTAGGATGCACACCCAATGTACAGCTAGGATTTGTACCCAGATGGTCTAATCCAGGTATGTAGGTTTCAACTCCTGAGAAGTACAGAGAGATTCGAGAAACTGAGCAACAAGAACTGTCATCAGTGAGAGTTGGAAACTGTGGCAGTCTTTGGTCTGAATTGAGAAGCCCGGTGCTTAGAAAGGATACTTTCTATTAGTCATAATCTTGTGAAATGACAAATCTTTATTTTATGTATATTTGGAATGGCTGCCTTTATAGATGTGGGTGATAATAAGCTCATGCCTTATTCATACTCTAACTTAAGAAAGTATCATTCATTTTCTATTTTGTGCTCTTCTCTGAGGCTTGGGCTTTTCGCCTGTAAAATTAGAGTGAAACACCTACCCTGTGGGATAACAAGGACTAAATTAGATAACATGTCAAATGTTAAAGCACTTGGTATAGTATCTGATGCATATAAGACCTAGAAAATTCTAGTTATCAGGTAAAAAAAGAGAAAATTCCGGTCATCTTCTCAGGAAAAAAAAAGGAAACTATTTCTAGGCCTATTTTTCATGTATTAACCACATAAAAAGGCCATATACCTGGATAAAACATACGTTGTTTCTGTTTAATGGCCACACTTTTTCTTTACCTTGGAAATCTATCCTAGAGCATTTTTCCTAGCATCCTGATTCTTCTGAGGTCCTGAAAAAGGATTTCAATTATTTCACAGATGGGAATGAAACAGGAGGCAGAGAAAAGCTTGTCCACATGATCCTCCAGGCACCTTACTCCAGAGGAGTGCCATCCAGCCCTAACTGCAGCCTGGGATCTCTGACCAGAGGACTGCTGGAGTCACCAACCAGCATACAACCCAATGCCTGTCTTTCAGGAGTTTGTATTTTGAGTTTAGAAACTTACTCCCAAGCCCACATATTTGAGTCCTCTAAAATTGATATGCCTTTATGAAATCTTTCTTTTTATTTATTTATTTTTTTAAATGTTTTTATTGTTAAATCACAGCTGTGTACATTAGTGCAATCGCCTGTACCCATTCTAAGATGCACCGTAGATGTGGCCCCACCCATTACCCTCCCTCCACCAAAACCTCCTCATTAGGGAATTTTATCTTTACTTATATCTTTCTTTGGTTGCATAATTCAAGAGAGTAACAGAAGAAACTATTTTTTGATGTCATATAGAGAATTAAGCAGACCACAGCATTTCGGGGGTGAAGAAGAAGACCATTGTGTGTACTTTTATTTTTTTCTTTCTACTTAATTAGGGTAATTACTTTTTATCACCTGTTGCTTAATTCAACATTTCTAAAATTCGAGGCCCATATTAATCTCATTTAACACAGTAGCTACATTCCTTAGAAAATATTTCTTACTTAGTCTTGATGAGTTCTTTGCAATTGTCATATTACGGATAATGTAGTACGAATAATTTTGTTTTAAAGTCTAGACCTAGAGTCCCATCTTTTTTCTTGTTATTGGTGGTGATAATAAACTGCTATTAAATTCCAATAATCTGAAAGATTGCTAAAATGACTGAGCATCTGTTAGTGTGAGCTATTTCTCCCCAGGGCATCAATTTGAATGCAAAATTTTTGTAACCTAATTTTGTTTGGTCTCTTAGCTTGTTTCATGCAGCTATAATTGAATACCTGAGACTGGGTAATTTATAGGGAAGAGAGGTTTATTTCCTTACAGTTCTGGAGGCTGAGAAGTCCAAGATGGAGGTACCAGCATGTGGGGAGGGCCGTCTTGCTCTATCATCATCATGTCAAAAGCATCACGTGGTGGGAGGAGTTGAATGCATTATTTTATAACAAACTCACTCCGGCAATAATGGCTTAATCTGTTCATAAGGATTGTGACTTGGTCACCTTTTAAAGGGCCCACCTTTCAACACCCCTGCAATGGGGACCACATTTCCAACATGTGAACTTTCGGGGAAATATATAAACCACAGCACCTGGATATCTGTGTTTGTTGAGGAAGGAGTATTTAGATCCTCATACATTTTTTTCTTCATGTGAACAAATTCCCAAAGAGTTTACATTCTTTTTGTAACTTCCAATCTTCCCTGATTTAGGCATGTACAAGGATGCTGGCGAGGGAAACCAGAATCTTCTCTATTCTTGAAAAAGAAAGAGATAAAGCTGGGGGAGGAGAAAGGCCCAGCATTGATAGTATTTTCCTATTTTTTTTGCCTTAAGCCCTTCCCCAAATAAAGAATGCAAACTGTTAAAGATGTTTGAAAGCATGATGTCAACCCAAGGTGAGGAAGGGCATGTCTGACCTCTGTGCTGCCAATAGTTACTCACAGATTTGCTTATCAGGAGTGTACCAGTGTAGGAAATGAGACCTTGACCTGTTCAAATTTTGCAAAGCATATAAGAACCAGTTTGTATCTTTGAATAAAAGCCCAGTCTCCCCTTGATAAGACTATGAAAACAAACGTGAAACAGAGCTATTTAAAAATAAATAAATAAAAGTAGAGACATTGCAAAGACCGATGTGTTTCTGGACTTTTCTATCAATAGCATCACTGGAATTAATTGCTTATACACTGCGACACTTCCAGCCTCTCGGTTGACCTGCCGGCGTGCTAAAGTCATTTGTCTTCACAGGAACAGTTATTTTAGTATTGTTTTCTATGCCAGTCTCTACCAGTTACTAAATATACCAGTTAGAATATTTCCGTCATTTTTGAATTCCGAGGAAGCTATATTTTTCTTTTATTCTAGAGGGTCTGAAAAATGAAACAATTTGTCTTTCTACAACCTAGCTTCTTTTTTACTTTGGAAGCAAGTTTATAATTTGGAGGAATTCATAATACCTTGGGTAAAATGTGCAGTTGTTGCTTTTACTGAGAAGTTTACAAGTACTTGTCTTATTCGCCAGTTTATTTACGGAATTATTTTCTTCTGTATGGAAGGACAGGGAGTGGATTAGGGCACTAATCCAAAAAAGTAGGCTAAACTCTCTTTATGCAAATGAAAAGCCCAAGGGGGTAGAAATGCTAACCAGTCCAGAGCCAGAGGCTGAGAGGTGGGAATTAGCATAAATCTTTTTATTTCCTCACTGCACTCCACTTAGTGGGCAGTGCTGACCTTTGCTCCTATTAATTCATTGACCCTATATTACCCTATAAAAAATTACTTAAGAAAATTTTGATTTGAGAATTTGAGGATGTTATATGACTCTCACTAGCAAACTATACAATTTTTATTCCTCTTACATTTATGCTTCCTTGGGGTTTTTAACTTTTGTCAGCCAGGAAACTGTTCACTAAGTTCCTTTCTTGGGTAGGAAGCTCCTAGAATTGAAAGGGAAATGAAAAGGCATAAAACACTGTTTTTGCTTGGAGGAGATACTTTGGAAGTGGGCAAAGAGGTAAGGCAGCCACTCTAGATTATTATTCAGTTACTATTTGATTAAATACCATGTCAGTGACACAAAGACTTCATGTTACTGGTGAACCTTCAGAGAGAGTGTTGTTGGTAGGTGGAGCTGCTGGCACATAGGAACTTTTATGGGATAAGCATATTCCCTAAAATGAAGCCGAGGAGACTCTGGCGCTTCCTCTAGACTTGGCCTTGCTCACGTGAAGGAACCACACTGAGTCAGTTTGCTCATCTGTAAAGTGAAGAGCTTGGATATAATTTTAGAGTCTATCCAGATCTAAATGTAATTATTTGGGCAAGCAGGACTCCTTGTAGTAGGCAGCTTTTATGATGGGTACCAATGATTCCTACTCCCACTGTTCATGGCAACATTGAGGAGTGTCACTTCCATGATTAGATGATTAATATTTCCATAAAATATTGGTACATTTTTTTTCTTGCTAGCAGATGCTATTGCTCTCTTGAGTCAGACTCTTTGATAAAATGTGTCATTATTGTTGGAGGGGCCTTTAAGCAAGGAACTGAGGGCTGCTGCTAGACAAGAACCTGCAAAGAACTAAGATCTTCTGTCCAGCAGGCTATGAAGAACTGAATGCTACCAAACAACCTCTGAGTGACCATGCATGGAAGATGCATCCTTTCCCAGCTGAGACTATGGATGAGATGGCAGACCTTGGGCAAAGACTATCATTATAATGGAAGACTCGGAGAGGATGCAGATAAGCCACGTTCAGGTTTCTACCCTACAGAAATTATGAGATAACGAATAAGTATAGTTCTAATATACTATGTGGTAAGCTATTAAATATATTCATCAATAGATAATGAGTATACTCCTTTTTCGTTCTTTCTTTTTTTTTTTTTTTTTTTTTTTTGAGACAGAGCCACAAGCTGTTGCCTTGGGTAGAGTACTGTGGTATCACAGATCACAGCAACCTCCAACTCCTAGGCTCAAGCAATTCTCTTGCTTCAACCTCCCAAGTAGGTGGGAATATAGGTGCCTGCCACAACACCTGGCTATTTTTTGGTTGTAGTTGTCTTTGTTGTTTGGCAGGCCTAGGCTGGATTTGAACTCACCAGCTCTGGTGTATGTGGTTGGCACCTTAGCCACTTGCGCTATAGGTACCGAGCCTGAATATACTCCTTTAATTAAAAATTATTATTCAATATAACAAAATGCTGCTTTTTAAAAATTAAGTCATAGCTGTGTACATTAATGTGATCATGGGGTACCATACACTGGTTTTATAGACCATTTGACATATTTTCATCACACTGGTTAACATAGCCTTCCTGGCATTTTCTTAGTTATTGTTTTAAGACATTTATATTCTAAATTTACTAAGTTTCACATGTACCCTTGCAAGATGCACCACAGGTGTAATCCTACCAATCACCCTTCCTCTGCCCATTTCTCCCGCTCCCTCCCCTCCCTCTCCCCCTTCCCCATATTCTTAGGTTATAACTGGGTTATAGCCTTCATGTGAAAGCTATAATTTAGCGTCATAGTAGGGCTGAGTACATTGGATACTTTTTCTTCCATTCCTGAGATACTTTGCTAAGAAGAATATGTTCCAGCTCCATTCATGTAAACATGAAAGAGGTAAAGTCTCCATCTTTCTTTAAGGTTGCATAGTATTCCATGGTATACATTTACCACTAATTGCTAGTCCATTCATGGGTCGATTGGCTCTTGGGCTTCTTCCATGACTTAGCAATTATGAACTGGGCTGCAATAAACATTCCTGTACAGATGTCTTTGTTATATTGTGACTTTTGGTCTTCTGGGTATAAACCTAGTAAAGGAATTATAGGATCGAATGGCAGGTCTACTTTTAGATCTCTAAGTATTCTCCACACATCCTTCCAGAAGGATCGTATTAGTGGGCATTCCCACCAGCAGTGTAGAAGTGTGCCCTTTCCTCCACATCCACGCCAACATTTCTGGTTTTGGGATTTTGTTATGTGGGCTACTCTTACAGGGGTTAGGTGATATCTCAAAGTAGTTTTAATTTGCATTTCTCTGATGATTAAGGATGATGAGCATTTTTTCATGTGTTTGTAAATTTTGCATCTGTCTTCTTTAGAGAAGTTTCTCTTTAAGTCCCTTGCTGACCCAGACATGGGGTCACGTGTTCTTTTCTTGCTAATAAGTTTGAGATCTCTGTGGATTCTGGTTATTAGACCTATATTGAAGGTATAACCTGCAAATATTTTCTTCCATTCTGAGGGCTGTCTGCTTGCTTTACTCACTATATTCTTGGCTGTGCAGAAGCTTTTTAGTTTGATCAGGTCCCAGTAGTGTATTTTGGATACTACTTCAATTGCCTGCGGAATCCTCCTCATAAAATATTCACCCAGGCCGATTCCTTCAAGAGATTTCCCTGCACATTCTTCAAGTATTTTTATAGTTTCATGTCTTAAGTTTAAATCTTTAATCCAGTGAGACTCTATTTTAGTTAATGGTGAAAGGTGTGGGTCCAGTTTCAATCTTCTACAGGTTGCCAGCCAGTTTACCCAGCACCATTTGTTCAATAGGGAATCTTTTCCCCACTGAATGTTTTTAATTGGCTTGTCAAAGATCAAATAACAGTAAATAGATGCATTTATCTCTTGGTTCTCTATTCTGTTCCAGACATCTACTCCTCTGCTTTTGTGCCAGTACCATGCTGTTTTGATGACTATTGATTTATAGTACAGTCTCAGTCTGGTAGCGTGATTCCTCCTGCTTTGTTTTTATTGCTGAGTAATGATTTGGCTATTCCAGGGTTTTTCTGATTCCATATAAAATGAAGTATTATTTTTTCAAGATCTTTGAAGTATGACAATGGAGCTTTAATAGGTATTGCATTAAAATTATATATTGCTTTGGGTAGTATGGACATTTTAACAATGTTAATTCTTCCCAGCCATGAGCATGATATGTTTTTCCATCTGTTAACATCTTCGGCTATTTCTTTTCTTAGAGTTTCATAGTTCTCTTTGTAGAGATCTTTCACATTTTTTGTTAGGTATACTCCCAAATATTTCATCTTCTTTGGCACTACTGTGAAAGGAATAGAGTCCTTGACTGTTTGTTCAGCTTGGTTATGTTGGTATATATAAAGGCTACAGATTTATGGGTGTTGATTTTGTAGCTTGAGACATTGCT